>PISX010007702.1:0-26564 GCA_004024625.1 Mellivora capensis
CAGAATTCATACATAGTTTTACACCACACCCAGTGCTCCATGCAATGCGTGCCCTCCACAATACCCACCACCAGGCTCCCCCAACCTCCCACCCCCCGCCCCTTCAAAACCCTCAGGTTATTTTTCAGAGTCCATAGTCTCTCATGGTTCATCTCCCCCCAATTTCCCTCAACTCCCTTCTCCTCTCCATCTCCCCATGGTAATATATTTTTCATCTTTTAGAGTTCCATTGGATTTTTAAAAATGTTTAATTTCTTGTTATTTTTGTGTCTTTTAAAAAATACATGTATATGGCTCTGATATTTCTTTTCATGTACTTCTTTGATAGTTCTGTCACTTCTGACATTTTTGGATTTCTGTGTGCAGGCTGACTTGGTTTTTCCTAGTTATAGGTCAATTTTGTTGGTTCTTATCATGTTTAGTAATTTTGATTAGATAATGAACATTATCTTATGTTGCTGAGTGTGGATTTTGGAGGGTTGTTTTTTTCTTAAAGAGTATTGCTCTTTGTTTGGCAAATAGTTGTTTGCAGATCTGTTTGATCTCATCGAACCCCATTTTTATTTATTTGTTTATTTATTTAGGTGGGTGCAGAGGGAGAAAGAGAGAGAGAATCTTAAGCAGGCTCCATGCCCAGTGTGGAGCCTGACACAGGGCTCAATCTCACAACCCTGAAACCATGACCTGAGCTGAGATCAAGAGTCGGACACTTAACTGACTGGGCCACCCAAGCACCCCAAATCCCATTTTATATCTTTGCTAGCTGCACCTTCATTCCAGGAGTAGTTCAGAGTAGTATTCATCTACTCTGAGTAACTCAGGAATCCCCAGAGATTTTTCATCAAGGTTTTTCTGCATTGTCTGAGCTCCTTGAAGTTTTTATCATATATCTTCCTTGTGTCTGTACAACCTCAAGTTGTGTCAAGTTTTCCTGGACTTCTATCTCTGACTCTAACTCCGCTAAGCTGCTGGGCTGTGTTTGGGTTTTCTCTGACTATGCTCATGATCTAGAAATCACACTCAGGTAGTTAACCTGGGTAATTTATTAAAGTGAAACTCATCTTTTTTGTTTCCCTTTTTTCAGAGACCATTGAAGGTCCACTATCCAAATCAGTTTTTCTGCTTTTTAAGATCGGGAGTTCATGTCTGTTCCTTGTTTGTTACTCCTTCATGGCTGGATGCCTAGTTTTGTTTTGTTTTTTAGCTATAAATAGTGTTAATACTACGAGGTTCTGTGCTCCCTAAGGAAAGATTCTGACCATCTTTCTACCTGTAACATAGAAAGGATAAGTATTTAATGGTGCTCTTTGATTAGAAAAGGCACTAATATTTCCTGTGGTGAAAGCTTTTATTCATATTCTTATCATACTTTGAATTTATAAAAATTTCTCATGGGTAGTTGTGATCTGCTTTAAAAGATCATTTATTAGAATTTTAAAAATTATTATTGTGAAAGAGTTCCATACCATGGCAAGAAAGGACCATAATTTAATTTGCCATAATTTAATTTAATTAACACTCTCTTCTCACATAGCATTCAATTATGTCTAAGTTATTCTGACCTTAGTTACCCAATTTATAGGATTACTTAAATGTCTTTTTCTTCCTTCTTTTATATTCCCTGCTTTTGTTTCATTTACTTTTTTCCTGCTCATGTTTCTATTACGGAGTGTAATCAGGGGGACATGCATGTAAATGAAACTTAAGAATTTGGCTTTTGATTCAGTTTTAATAATGTTTAGAGGTTGTCAAAAATAATGTCAAAAACTAGTTTTAGATTTCCTTGGCTGCTGGAAATAGAACTTTTTCTTTTGGTGTCTGCCATACACGTGTCTAGCTGGCCATCATTCTTTAACCTGTCACTGATATTAAAATACACCAGAAAAAAAAACCCCAGAAATTTGAATAATCTTATTGGTCTGTCAAAGTTTGAACATGAATATGTTAGGGAAAGGACAATGGGGAAATAAGGTGACATTCTTTGTTGCCAGGAATCCCTGGGTTTTGTACTAATTAGCCTTGAAAAATGTGGAGTTATTTGACAGACCAGATGTTTTCAGCATGCAGCCATATGTCTCATCAGTGCATGTGTCTGTGTCCGCAGGCAACGGTTGTTAGATTTTTCTCCTTCTATAAACAATGTTCCAAAATATAACTAAACCCCAAAGTATGTTTATCTTTTTGGCTTAATTTCTGGCTTTCTATCCGTTCTAAGGTTTCTCTCTAGAGGAACTGCATTTTATTGCACATAGCTCTTCATACCTAATTGCAGTATAAACACCATTGTGTTTACATTGAACCATGTGAATTGTACTGTTTTTGAGTCTGTAAAATTGTAATAAAAGCTACCAATTCACATTAACTATATTTGTACTTTTATTTCTAAATGTAGGGGAAATAAATCTTTCTCCCTTCCATTTATTTGGACTAAGATTTTGATTTTTAGAACATATGAGGTCAAGACATTAAAAAAAAAAAAGTAAAACCAATCTCTAGTCTTTGGTGTTTGTGGTACTAAGTACATTGGAGCAAGAAGAGCTTAAGTGTCTACTGTGAAATTCATTCTTATAATCAAAGTAGAGCCATCAGTTTTTTACTTATAAGATTGGAACTGAATTTTTTCCTATACTAAATATATCATGGGAAGTTAGGAAATTAGGAAACTAAAAACTAAAAACATAAGAAAATTGATCACCCATAATGTGTATATCCAAAGGAAAAAAAAAATCATGGATAACATTTTTGTATCTATTTTTCTAGTCATTTCTGTGTACTTATGTATTTGTGTACGTATGTATTTAGTGATATATAGCTCAGACATGCACATATATTCATAATTTATACATGTATGCATATTTATGGCTTTGAAAAATGTTACAATTATACTTGTAAGTTTTATTTTTTGCATTAGCTTTTATGCAACAATATTGTAAACATTTTGCTGTCTTTTACTACATGGATGTATCGTGATGTATTTAACCAATTCCTTGTTATTGGACACCTAGATTAGTTTTTTATTGACTAATGTAAATACCTACAATTCAGGAGGCTTACATGCTTTCATAAATCTAATATTTCTTTTTGGAAATGCAACTGGTTAGAATGCTTGTTTTGGTAAAATTCTTCAGTGAAAACTGTATCATTAATACAAATTTGTTAGTCAGAAGGCAGTGAATTCTCCTTTATTGAAACCCCTGATAATAATACCCATTATCTTCTAAGAAATCTTTGGGAGTTTGAGTGACAAAATCACATTTTGATTTGCATTTTTTCACATATCTGTTCAACTCCCCCCCCCAACCCCAGTCTCCCATGCCCCATATATTAGCCTTTTTTATGTTCTTCTGTGATTTTTCTTTATTCATTACTTAAAAAAAAATTTATATGTTGTAAAAAATCTTTACCAAGTTTTTGTTTCTTCTTTATTCTTTTTTTTTTTTTTTTTTTTTCAGCGTAACAGAGTTCATAGTTTTACACCACACCCAGTGCTCCATGCAATGCGTGCCCTCCACAATACCCACCACCTGGCTCCCCCAACCTCCCATCCCCCGCCCCTTCAAAACCCTCAGGTTGTTTTTCAGAGTCCATAGTCTCTCATGGTTCTTATGTCTTTTTAATATATAACTTACTTTGTTTTTACTTTATCAACTTTATCAATTTTAGTTTTATTTGTTCTCTTATGCTTACAGAAGCTTTCCTACCTGTCAGATAAATATTGTCCCCTTTACTATTCCATTACCAGCAGTATTTACTTTTACATAACCAGCAATGTTTCTTTTCTTAAAATCTGTTATATCTGATACTAATATAGGCACTCCAGCATTTTTATGGTTACTTTGTGCATGGTATACCTTATTCTGTCTTTTACTTTTATCCATTTTATGTATCTTTGAATCTAAAGTATCTTGCTTGTAGAGGACATTTAATTGGATCATAGTTTTAAAAGCCTGTCTGACATTGTGTCTTTTGATTGGAGTGTTTATTAGTCCATTTACATTTAATGTAATTATTAATATGGGTGAATTTTACTCTTTTATTTTTCTGCTTTTCATGTCTTTTTGTTCTAATCCTTTAGTCTCTTTTTTGTCTTAAATATTTTGTAGTGTACTATTTTAATTCCTCTATTGATTTTTTTAATGGTATAATTTGTGTTATTTTTTTTTCTTAGAGGTTGCTCTATGGATTGTAATCTATATCTTAATGTATCAGTCTACTTTAGGTCAATGCTGATGTAGTTTTGGCAGAATATATAGTAGTGGTTTTTGCTTCAACTTAGCTCCATTTCTTTTTTCCTTTTTTGTGCTATTTTTGTCATATATCTGTACATTTTATAAACCCAGCAATACAGTATTATAATAATTTCTTTTAAAAATTTTCTTTTAGTGAAATTAAAAGAAAAAAGAAAAATATTTATTTAGTCTTTTATATACTATTTCTTATGCTTCATTTCTTTCTGTGAATTCAAGTTAGTTTCTGTTGTCAGTTCCTTTCTGGCTTCTTTAGGATTTTTTTTCTTTTTAAAGATTTTATTTATTTGACAGGCAGAGAGGCAGACAGAGAGAGGGAAGCAGATTCCCTGCTGAGCAGAGAGCCGGATGTGGGCTCGATCCCAGGACCCTGAGACCATGACCTGAGCGGAAGGCAGTGGTTTAACCCACTGAGCCACCCAGGTGCCCCTAGGATTTTTTTTCAAGGCAGATCTGGTAGCAAGGAATCCTCGGTCTTTGTATATCAGGAAATGTATTTATTTCATTTTCATTTCTAAAGGATAGTCATCAGCTAAAGATTGGTCCAAGGTTTGTGCTCAGACTTGAGCCTGTAAGGTTTCTATCTGTTGTCAGTGGATTGTGTGTGAGCTATGGAATACCTTAAAGATCCATGCAGTTTTCGAAACAGCCTGAGCTTTCAACTTTCTGCCAGGGCTTCTACTACGTGTATACCTACTGCCTCCTAGTCAGCCAGGGATGTGTGGAGTGCTTAGGCCCTTTTGGGTGTCCTGTTGTGTGAGTTCACAGCCTCAGTTAGCTTATGGATGGGCAAAGAGCTATTGGGCCCTTCTGTGGGTCTCTTATTTCCATACTTTCCTCTTAAATTTCTGGTTACTCCTCTAATCTACCCTTTGACCCAACCCAGACTATATTCAGGCCAGGAGAGTTGGAGTAGTTTCCTATTTGTTTATTTGTTTGTTTGTCTATTTGTCCTTCTTTCCTTCCTTTCTTCTTTCCTTCCTTCCTTAATCTGGAGTTTTCTACTTTTCCTAAAAACGCCACTCCCATTGGCTTCTAATGGTGGGAAGCTGCTGATTTTTAGGACAAGCCAATATAACTAGTGGGAGGGAGGGGGGAGTGGAGGATGGGTGGAGTTGGAGGTTTGATGGGAGGTAGCCCCAGGCAAGAACACCACAGAGTCATTGTTCAGCAGTTTTCATGAATAAACACTTTTCAATTTGTTCTCCTTTGGTCTATTTCCAGAGCCCTGAAATGGTTGTTTGGAACAGTTTTGTCTAGTTTATATTTGTTTTTCGGGTAGAAGATTTGCTAAGCTCTTCCTTGTGCTATAGTTGGAAGTTTAGACTTGGGTATTTTATTTTATAGGATGATTGTTTTGGCATTTATATGATCATTTTGTATTTTATTTTTTGCATAAGGAATTTCATTGGTAGATTTTCCAAGTTTTCTCTGTTCTTGGACTAAAATCTTTTTTGATTGTAATTTGTTAAGTCCTTTAATACATGTATTAATTTTGAATAATTTGACATTTTTCCATTGATGTTTTAATTAAAACTTAATACTGGATTTGTCTTAATGTACAATGAAAACTAATTCAGTCTAGAAATTTTACCTGAGGAAAACACCTGTGGCCCTAAAGTAGGTTGAGTTGAGCTAAAGATGATACAATTCCTTTTACAGGCATTATCCTGCACTGAAAACTCTGGAACATTTAGAGCATACCTATCTGCCTCAAGTAAGCCACTATCGATTCTGCAAGGTGATGGTGGACAATATCCCCAAGCTTCGAGAAGAAATTAAGGATGTTTCTATGTCTGATCTCAAAGACTTTCTGGAGAGTATCCGCAAACATTCAGACAAAATTGGAGAGACTGCCATGAAGCAAGTAGGTCTTGGGTTTATGATAGGTTGGCCAGTGACTTTGCTAGTATTCTGTTAAACATGGGTTTCTCTCTGCTAAGTATCTTAGTTGTTTCATGTCATTTTAGGGAAGTCCTTCCTCTTTATGAGAACACATGGTTAAAAGATGTGTTTTATTGTTTTAACAGCAATGAATTATTTACTCGTATATTGCTTTGCTCTGAGAAGTTCAGTAAATATGGATCAATTGTGATGGTTATATAGGGATTTTAAAGAGGTTTTTCTATTTTTTAAATATTTTCCTTCACTTTGGATATGATTTGAAGCCCAAGATTTTTAAAAGGTCTCTTTCTAGGTAATGAGCTAACTTATGCTGTAGGTACCTTTGGTTAATTACTTATTATGTAAGCAAGATGTCATGTAATTTATAAATATTTCTGTAACTGTTATTTCTGGTATCAATGGGTATCAATGAAGAAAGTCCTTTTGGGAAATAATATGAATTATGATCATAGAAAGGGATTTATTTACAGCTTATAAGTGAACAAATGTGTTAGAAATTTTTAGTTTTTTTTTTTTTTTTTCTTTTAATGTCTTCATCTCTAAGTAATGAAAGCTACCAAGGAATGTCTTGATTTCTTTCTCGTCATTTTGAATAACAGAGCACTAATGATTTGCAGTGCTGCTTGCTCTTAAAATTTAAATCACATTGATTTTATTAAAATATCTGGGTATATCTTAAGATGTAGCCTACAACAACAAATAGAAGACTTGGTTGTTTATGGAAAGTGTTGTTTGGTTTTGCCAACAACTGTGTTCTCCAAGAAGTCATTTGTAGTTCTTATCATTCTGGCAAGAAGGAGGGAGCACATCACATTTTTTATCTCAGCCAGTCTTGGTAATCTTTCAGATGTCTGATTCTGCAGAAGAGATTTGCGTCTTGGAAATTCCTTTCCTAAAGCATTATAGATACTCTTTCCCCCTCTCTTTTTTTTAAGTTTTGTCAGTTTTATACTGTATAATGGGGAATGTTTAAAACTATTTGATGACAAACCTGATGGAAATAATCATATCATGTCATTTTTTAGTGGTGAAGAAAGAAAATTAATCATTGAAAGTGTATCTCCGTATTACTGGGTATATATTTTGAGTACAGGATTGAAGGTATTCTGCAAGGCCAGTCTCTATTGTGTTTGACAAGTTTTTTCTAAACTTTCAAAAATAGTAGAGTATAGTACAGAGTCTCTGTGGAAGCGTTGTTTTTTTTTAAAGTTACCTTTTTTTAGGCCTCTGCTTGAGAAATTAACTTCAGTTCCTTTTTGGTGAAAGAGATGATTTCATGAAAATACTATTATTTCACTTAATGTGGATTATCTGGTTTTACCTTTTAATTATCTAAAGAAATTCATGCCCAGGGCAGGGAAGTGACTTGCTCGCGTTCACATAGCTTGTAAAGGTCAGGTCCTGTAGTAGAATTCAGAGTAGTTTGAGGTGAATTTGCCTACCGTGGCACTCAATCTGTGTAAACTATTAGCTATTTGGTATATTTGTGTTATATAAAGAACTGAAGAAAACCTTCATGGATTCAGAACTTTTAATTAACTGATAACCTTGTAAAATTGAGTATCAGGTATAGCTTTTATTGCATGTATTGTTATCCTATGCTATGTTAGTTGAGATATTTGAATAAAAACATCTTAACACACTTTAAGATCTGTAGTACCTAAAAAGTAAGGAAAGTGGGAGGAAGAGAAATTACCATATACTTTGTACATAGTAGTTGTTCAGTAAATATTTATTTGAATTCGTGGATGTTGGAAAAGAGGGAAAGGATTTATTTTTCACTATGTCAAACCCAAAATGGTGTTTCTGACTTGTGATGGTTTTCTTTGCGTTGGTCTTTTAGGGGATCTTTCCATTGTGTAGCTCTGCCATTTTTAATGTGGCTTTGAAGGTTGCTGCAGAAGGAAAAAGGCCGGGAGTATTGCCTGTGGGAGAGCTTTTAAGGGCTACTCATGGATGCAACATATTATGACTTATACTCACATTTCATTGGCCAGAATCTAATTACTTGGCTTTTACTGACCTGCAAGGGAGGCTGAGAAAATAAAATCTCACTCCGTCACAAAGAGGAGAAGGACTCAGGTTTGGTGAATAGTAGCTAGTCTCTGGTATAGGCTACTCTTTGGTCATCAAATATCTCTTCAGCTTTCCTCTTGCCCATAGAACACACATGCTCCTTCTCAAGGAAGGCAAACCCAGTATCCCATCTAGTTATGACATCCATTTCAGAGTCTAGTATCTTCCAGGGATGCTTAGAACTCACCATCAGATCCAGATGAGCCTCCAGATCCAGATGGGCTGCTGACCAGGAAAGAGGATGACAAGTTATCCACACACCTGTGTTCCCTCCCACCTCCAATGAAGAAACTAGAATGGAATAACTACAACAAAAACTTGCATTTAGAAAAGGCGATAGTGGGAGATGCACAGTGTTTCCTGCTTCATAAACAAATCATGTAATCCTTTTGGGCCATCATTGGGGAATCGTTCTGCCTTGGTAGTAGTGGGTCTTTCTTGCTTAGACATTAATTCTCTGAGAGGAACTCCTTTGCCCATAGTTCTCCCAGGCTCTTGGTAGCACCCTGTTTTTTCTTTCTCTGTTTTTTTCTTTTTCAGAAAGAAGTGGGTACTGGGGAATATGTCTTCCTTAGATTATCTCTCTCCCTCTCTCTCTACTCTGTCTCTCGTTTTCTTTCTCTCTTAATGTTTCTAGATATCTATACTTACCTCTATATCTATACACATAGACCCCCTCCATATATATATATATGCATATATATGGATTTGTGAATATACACATATATATGGATATGCAAATATATATAGATACATATCTATATATCTATATATCTATATATCTATATATCTATATATATATCTTAGACTGCCTGCTTTCTGCTTCTGCAAATTTAGGGACCCAAGGGTGGTTTTAAGTCTCTGAACAGCCAAAGGTTTATTAAGTCCAGATTTGTGATTTTGGGCGTTATACTTACCTCAAAACTTAGGAGGCCTCTTTTTCTTTCCCATAGGTTCTATTTGGACACCAGACCCAGTGCTCTTTTCTAGATATAATTTTGAGGAATAGTTTTTTTTTTTTTTTCCTTTTTCCCCAGTTTGCAAAGGTAGGCCTTGCTTCATGCCTTTCTTACTTTAACGGCCCTACTTTGAAGCAGTGTGAAATAATGGGTAGGAGGACCACACCTGAATCTGATCTTTGCTTCAGAATTGAGTCACTTTGTTCATCTAGAAATAGTCTTTGGAATTTATTGCTCAAACCTTTACCATTCTTTTACCATTGGGATTCTATATGCGTTCAGCTTTCTAACACTCTGAGGCCCATGTGTCTGGACTTCTTTTGTCTCCTATATTTCATTTAGCAAACCAGCAACTTCTTTTTTGTGGCTCTTTCCTGAATAGCTTGCTAGAGACAGAAAGGAAATGCTAGTATGTACTCTATCTCTGACTGTCCATTCAGTCACAGAGCTACACGCCCCATAGGCATGTGGTGTGCCTTTTCATTTATTACAGGTTCCAGCTTTACTAGTCGTTTTGCCACAGTATTACAGGGCTCTCTGGGCTTTCAACGTGTTACATGTATATTCTTGCTGCCTATTGCCTGACCTCTCAACCAATGCCATTTATTTTAGTTTGTTTTTGTTTTTGTTTTTTTTGTTAAGGCAAAACCATTCTTCCAATACCAGTTTCTGTTTTCCTTAAATAATGCTGCTTATTGTAAGAGCTAAGCTCTAAAATCACACCATAGAAGTTTCATTGTTTGCTCAATGGAAGTCCACAATGATCTTCCTGGCAGGGTTGCTTTTCTTCAAGTGACCATCAAGGAATCCAGGACTCTTCTGACTTGTGGCTCTGTCACTTCAACACATGGCTTTCAACATTCCAGTAGTAGGAAAAAGAGTAAAGAAGACTCTGGGGATTTTTATGGACCAGGCTTGTAAGTGATGCATACTACTGTTGTCAACATTACACTGTCCATACCTTACACACTGTAAGTGAGGCTTGGATAGATAGTCTATCAGTCTGACCAGGAGGAACAAGAAGTAGGTTTGGTGACTAGCTGGCTAGCCTCTGCTACAACCTACTATTATACAGCCTCAGAAACCACATATCTTCCATGTCTCTTGCCTTTTTTCCCCCAACAATTTCATTTCTTTGACATTCCATGTCCCCCGTATGTTTGCCTTTTGATTTACTAATTCAGTTTTTAGCATTGTCATGCTGCTGTTCAGAACTTTATCATTATTATTTTTAGTTTAGCAGCCACAAGTTTGGCTTTAGAAATTTGTTCTAGACCTCTTTAAAAAAAATATTTTAAGCTGTTTTCTTGAGAACCACGTGAGAAAATAGGTTTGAAAGTCTTAATACTGATAATTGGTCTGGGCTCTTCTAGAAATTAGATAGGTGATTGTGCTTTTTCATGGCGGACATTTCCCTTTGTCATCTCCCCAACGTATCCTGGGTTACTACATTGATCTCTGGGGGGACTTTGTCCTTGGTACTGTGAAATGATGGAAAAAGCAGTAGATTGGTTTCTTTTGAGGTTAAAGCAGCCAAAACAAACTACCAGAAAGAGCTCCACCCTCATTAAACTTTAATGTACAAATTAGGCTCAATACTTTTATCTGTTATTATAATCTCAAATTGCTTGCTCTCCCATTTTATCAGAAGATATGTTGCAAAAAATGGGGATGATCTGAAGGATATGTAGTTTATTGATTCCTCTATATTCAAAGGGGTATATTATCTCTGGATAAAGCTTTATTAGTAGGAAGCTCTTAGTTTTGATCACCAGTGGTAGGCAGAATTCTAGGATGACCCCAGGGTTCCTGTCCCCTGGTGCATGCATCCTGTAAAATCCCCCTCCTTGAGTGTGTGGGCCTGATATATAATCAGGTAGAGTCTTTTAAAAGAGTAAATGGAGTTCAGGTATAGAAGTTAGATTTAAAGCTGCAGCAGATGCTCTGCAGCAGAAGAAATAAAGTGCTGAGTTTGGAGAAGGACCCATGTCATGGAACGGTAGGCCACTGGAGGTGCTGAGAGCTATCGCTAACAGACAGACAGCAAGGAATTGGGAACCAGAATCCTACAACCACAGGGAACTGAATTCTGCCTATAATATGAATGAATTTGGAAGAGGACCCTGAGTTCCAGATAAGACCACAGCTCTAACTGACACCATGATTTCTGGTGAGACCCTGAGCAGAAGACCTGGCAAAAAATGCTGAATTTCTGAACCATGGAAACTGAGATAGTAACTGTGGGGCTTTAACCCACTAAGTTTATAGGAATTTGTTACAGCAATAGAAAATTAATATGCTCTTTTATTTTGGTCTTTTTTTTATTGTTGTTTTAAGATTTATTTATTTGGGAGAAAGGGCATCAGGAGGAGGGGCAGTGGGAGAGGGAGAGAGAATCCCAATCAGACTCCACATTGGTTGCAGAGCCCAATGTGGGGCTTGATCCTCCAATCCAGAGACCATGACCCAAGCCAAAATCAAGAGTGGGAGCTCAATTGACTCCACCACCCAGGCACCCTCTACCATTTTAAAAGATTTATTTATTTATTTGAGAGAGAGAGAGAATGCAAGTGAGCATATTTTGGTGTTGAATAGAATTACTTTTTACTAAACTGTACATTTTTATTTTTTATTTTGCTAAACTGTACAATGGTATAGTCTAGTTTAAAGTGATATCTAGCAAGAAGTCTCTGAGTTTTTCATCTATTTTCCAGTATACCTATGAGGCTGCAAAAAAGTAAGAAAATAGCTAAGTATGAAAACTAGGAGAGAAATCCAACCAATTAGTAGAATTTGAGGAGGAATTATAAAATTGTTCATTCTGCTGTTTATTACCTGTTGAATTTTAAGTTAAGCAGTCTTGTTTTTATTTTCAAAAAATCTTTCATATTCTCATATATATGCATATATCCAATACCATGTTAAAATATAAATATAAAATATAAATATATATTAACATGGTATTAACAAATACCATATTTTAATATATTTAACAATGCCATGTTAAAATATATATATGCATAAATCCAATACCTATATATATATATGCATATATATATATTTTTTTTATTTTTTAACATGGTATTGGATTGACAGCATTTAGTGAACCCATCTGTGGTTTCTGCCATGGGAAATAGAACCATCTGCAAAGTAGGCAGAAAATTCCCCTACCTTTTATCCTGTCTTGTTTTTTATGTTGGACTTCTTCCTGTATGTTCCAAAATACTGTGCATATCTTATTTTAGAATTATCATTTTAGCTTGAAGTGATTTTACAAAAAATGTCTAAAGAAATTCTTCATTAATTGTCTGCTATTTTCTAGTTTTCCTGTTGACATTGATTTCTGTAATTCACTTGTTATGGAATTGATTTGTGTAGGAGGGAAGTTCTGTATTTCTTATTTTGATTAGTTTGCCTTAGGCCTTATGAGGCTAAATAACATTTGTAATATAAACATTCTTGGCTAGGTTGATTTCTATGTGAGGCTGTTTAACAAAGGAAAGGATTTATTTACTTTTAAAATTTTAACTTGGCTTTGCTAAATTATACGGGTTATATAACTGTTGGTTAGAAAAGGAACCCGTTGCCCATAAAGGAGATGCAAGGCTCCTAGGCAGTCTTCCTTTAGTGACTGGTTTTAAAGAAACTGACCCTTGGGTGAGATTAGTTGTCTCCATGGTTCTTTCAACCCTTGACTTTCTTTGGTTAAGTCTTGACTAGCAAAATGTGCTCTTTTATTTATTGTGTTGAACGTCTTTTGACTTAGACCTGGCACAGTACTACCAACTGAGTTAACACAGGCCATGTGATGACTGCCAAGTAAAAGCAGTCTTACTGTTGAAACTTCTTTTGTGCTGTGTGCTATGCAATACTCCAGTGGAATATGGTTTTGGGGTCAGAGAAGCTGGTGTTCAGTTGGTCTGGTGTTCTTGGGTTTACTTGATAATCTCTTTTCTTCTTGATTTCTGTATTTATATATTTGTACTACTCTTTACTCCTTGGTCTCTGATTATGGGGATGGCATGGGGGTGGGGTGGGGGAGTGTGAAGCTGTTTTATAGAGATTCTTGAAATAAGCAGCAGTCAGAGTAGCTTGCAATCAGAATATGGTAGATGGTTGGGTCGTAGGGGTTTAGTTTTCTATTAAGTCATATGATAGTTAACAGAACAGATTTTGGAGTCTGGCTCAGACTCCTAGATTTGGCATTTGTTAGCTATATGACAATGAGCAAGTTACCAAGCATCCCATTCAGTCTTCACAACTCTATAGTAGGAATTTTTGATCTTCTTTTCAAAGATGTGAAAACATGTAGGGAAATCAAGTACTTAGTTCGGTCCCAGGCATGTAATAAATGCTATTAAACAGTTTTTTCTCCTTGCCTTAAAAAAATTATGTGCTATATGTACTTCTAAAATATTTTGAACCTGATTTCAATTAAAAATCATGTATCTATTAGAAGACTGTTAAGTATAAAACATCAGTATCTTTTTACCAGTATCGAGTTGGGATGAGAGAAGAAAGATAATTTATTTCTTAAATCTCATTTGAAAGCAGTATTGCAGTTCGGTTTTGAGCTTTCTCTTTTCAGGGTAAAAAGAAAACTACAGTGTATGTATATGTGTGCATAGATAATAAACATAATATTTATTTGCTTTGACTAAGCCAGGCATACCAGCTTATTAGGAGAAATTTTCCCTTTAATTAAACTTAAGAGAAAATTATCATATGGATTCTCAATATAGTTTATGATTTCGTCGTGTGCTTACCCTAAAATAGAACATTGCTTAGAAAATCTAGAGGAAAGACAGTTATTACAATATTTACTCCATCTCTTACAAATATATATACATATACATGCATGTGGTGTGTGTGTGTGTGTGTGTATGTGTGTGTATTTCAGTTATTTTAAGATTAAATTCTTTTGGGAATATTCCTTTTACTGAGTCTTGGCTTGTGAGCAATAATACAATATAGTATCATAAGAATAAACCATCAAGTAGAACAGAATACAAGTATAGAAATTGACCAAACATGTATATATATATGAATTTAATAAGTGACAAAGGTGGTGTCATACAAGAAGCATAAATACACACAAATTAGCATCACACCATATAGGTGTAAAGTAAGTTTTCCTTCAGTCAGTCTTATAGGTAGAAAGGTCAGTGGAGTGCATGGGAACATCATTCTACTATTTTTCTCTGGAGGGATGTGATGGGTTCAGCTTTGCTGTACAAACAGCAGGATGCGTCTCAGGAGAGGGACCTGCTCTCAGATCATTTATAGGGAAGCTGGGAAGAAGCTGGAGACGGTCAGTATATATTAGGTGGATCCTTCCTGGTCCAAGAAATGTCTTGCTAAGAGTAATTGTCATGTCAGTGCCGCTGATATCAGCTAAGCAGATCTAGTCTTTTTCAGATGAGCTAAGTCAGTTTTCCTGAACCAGCATATTGCTGAGCTATGAGAATGGTAAGAGTACAGAGCTACTAGGGCCCTCCAAGGCGACATCTCATAGCAGTGGGGAACTCCATTAACATGATTGCTGCTTTCCGTATCTGTCTTCCCAACTAGCCTGTGTTTTGTGTAAGGACAGAAGTATGGTTTTATTTTTATAGCTCCAGTGCCTTACTAACGTAGTACTTGGGGACAGTAGATATTTAATAAATAGTTAATAAATCAGTTAATGACTGTCGTATTATTTAATAAAATTCAATGTACCTACACCTTAACATATTTCAGGAAGAGACATCTTTTAAAAAATATTCAAAGGTATATGCTCTTAGTTTCCAGTTACATTCTTAAGTATATGAAAATGTCTAAAATCGCTTCTTGAATAGATTTTGACCCTTTCTGAAAGTACTGTGGAGGTACTAAGAGGTTATCAAATAGGCTTGTTAAAAACGTTGAATTCAACATATACATTTATATTTTCTGCCTCTCTAGACTTGCAAAAACAATAGCTAGGGGCATCTTGGTGGCTCACTTGGTTAAGTGTTTGCCTTTGGCTCAGGTCATGATCTCAGGGTCCTAGGATCAAGAGTCCTGTATTGGGCTCCCTGCCTAGCGGGGGGTCTGCTTCTCCTTTGCTCCTCCTCCCCGCTCATGTTCTCTCTCTCTCTATCTCTCTCACTCTCTCTCTCTCAAATAAATAAATGGAAACCTTAAAAAAAATGCAGTTAGACAACCTGATTCCTTCCCCAGATTTTCCCACCAGTTAACTGCCCTATTCCAGCTCTAGCAAAGACCACAGGACAGTAGACATAAGTTGATGGTAGGGTTACCAAACCAAAAGCAGTGGAAGTTTGTGTACTGAGTGTTGAGATTCATCTTGCATTTCACAGCCCTCCTCTCTGATTTGGTTCCCAGGACTCTAATAGCCAGGTTTATATATCCTTCAGGTATGAGATTGGAAGGTACTGTGAATAATAGGATTAGTCCAAGAGAACTCTCTTAGAGGTATGTCCACTCGGTAGTCCCCGGTCAAATGGACAGGTCAGATCACTTTGAAGTCCACAGTTGACTAGACTGATGTACATGCACAGAACTTTCAGTCAGCTTTTTACTTTCCCAATGTGAGATATGGGCAGATCACCAAGGATCAGCAGATATTTGAGAAAATCCTCTAACGTTACATTAGAGGTCAGAACAAACACATTCGAAGAAGCAACTTGGAAAGGCTAGAGACTGTGCAAGAAGAGGAAAACTAAAAGGCATAACAAAACAATCAATAGTGTTAGAAAGATAAGAGAAGAAAAATTGTACATACAAGAGGATCAGAAAGCTACACTAAAGGAGAAATTCAGAGAGCAAAAAAGAATGTTTAAGAATTAAAAATATAGGGGCACCTGGGTGGCTCAGTGGGTTAAAGCCTCTGCCTTAGGCTCAGGTGATGATCCCAGGGTCTTGGGATCGAGCCCCACATCGGGCTCTCTGCTCATCAGGGAGCCTGCTTCCACCTCTCTCTCTGCCTGCCTCTCTGTCTACCTGTGATCTCTGTCTGTCAAATAAATAAATAAAATCTTTAAAAAAAAATTAAAAAGATATGGGACGCCTGGGTGGCTCAGTTGGTTAAACGTCTGCCTTCGGCTCAGGTCATGATCCCGGGTCCCTGGCTCCTTGCTCAATGGGGAGCCTGCTTCTCCCTCTGCCTGCTCCGCCTGCTCCTCCCCCTGCTTGTGCTCTCTCTCTCTCTGACAAATAAATAAATAAAATCTTAAAAAAAAAGAGAAAAATATGATAGCAGAAACCTTAAAGGAGGGTTTGGAAAATAAAGTAGAGAAGATCCCTTAGAAAGAGAGAGAGTAAAGAGGAAAAGAGATAGAACATAGGAAATAAAAAAGATAGAAAAATATTAGAGGGTGAGTCCAGGAGATCTAGTGTTTGAATCTAGATGTTCTGGAAAAAGAAAGAGAAAATGAAGGAAAGGAATTCATAGAAATAAACATGGGAAAATTTCCCAAAATTCTAAGACATGAAATTCCAGATTAAAAGATGCCTAATATAAGGGATGAAAATAGTCTTACATCCAGGGATGTTGTGAGATTTCAGAAGCCAGAGGACAAATAGAAAATCCTCTAGATATAGATAAAAATGCCTCTAGAGATATAAAACAGGATTCAGTGTCAAAATGATTTGGGACTATAGCAATACTAGAAGGTAGACTGAAATGGAGCAGCGTCTTTAAAGTTCTAAGGGAAAATGATTACTCATCCACATTTCCCTATCTAGCTACACAATACCAAGTAAGTATAAGGGTGGGATAAATATGTTTTCAGTAATGAAAGTCTTCAAAAATTTTCTCCCCATACCCCCCCCCCCCACCCAAGATAGGAGATATTAAGGACATAGATAACCTAAGAGAGAAGAGGGGCAAATAGAATTTCCAAGATGATGATTAAAAGGGAGATAGTTGGCTGACAGTGGGGTAGCAGGCAGAAAGTACAACCAGCACAGTCTGGAGCATTTTAGAAAGTTTAAGAGAGGTATCCTGAGAAGGTAAAAGTAGTAGAATACTGGATGTATTTGAACATATTGTGAGGAAATTCAGATAGTTGGGGAGAGTTTGGAAACAGAGTAATGCTAAATACATAAAAACTTAGGTAAACTTAAAAATAAGAAAACTTAACCTCAGAAAACAAGTTTTGTAAAACAGGGAAAGTGATGATAGTATCTTATAGGGCTTGGCTGTGACTCGCATTTATATAGTTATAATAATGGCTGAAAGCTGACTTATCTAATGGACCCATTGATTTTTCTCTGTTTTGGAGGAATAGGTGAATGGACAGTATGTGCAGATGTGTGGTGCTGGTGTGGTATGCATATGAAAGAGACCAAACTAAATCCTCATCCCTCCTGGTGGGACATAAGTAGATCATGCTTAAATCTAACACACAATAGGGCGCCTGGGTGGCTCAGTGGGTTAAGCCTCTGCCTTCCACTCAGGTCA
Organism: Mellivora capensis; assembly: GCA_004024625.1. Lineage (NCBI taxonomy): Eukaryota > Metazoa > Chordata > Mammalia > Carnivora > Mustelidae > Mellivora > Mellivora capensis. The sequence goes on from PISX010007702.1 coordinate 17,634, forward strand.
TGGTGTCAGGGTCCTGGGATCGAGCCCCGCGTCTGGCTCTCTGCTCAGTGGGGAGCCTGCTTCCCCCTCTCTCTCTGCCTGCCTCTCTGCCCTACTTGTGATCTCTCTCTCTCTCTGTTAAATAAATAAAATCTTTAGCACTGGGTGTGGTGTAAAACTATGAATTCTGTTACGCTGAAAAGAAATAAAAAAAATTAAAAAAAAAAACAAAACAACTTTTTTTCCTGAAAAATGAAAATAAATCGACTCTTAGTGAAAAAAAAAAAAAGTAACACACGCAGGAGAAGGCAGAAGCAACGCAAGGGTCCATTGACAGATGAATGGATAAATGAAATGTGACACATACATACGGTGGAATATTGTCTAGCCTTTAAAAGGAAAGAAACTGACATCTGCTACGACATAGATGAACCTTGAAGACATGATGCTAAGTGAACTAAGCCAGGCACAAGAGGACAAATAGTGTATGATTCCACATGTATGAGGTTCCTGATCTAGTCAGATTTATAAAGACAGAAAGTGGAATGATGATTTCCAGGGCCTGGGCTAGAGGATTGATAAATGGATGTTTAATGGGTACAGAGTCTCAGCTGGGGAAGATGAAGTTCTGAAGATGGATGGTAGTGATGGTTATACAGTGTGAATGTCTCTAATATCGTACGACTGTACACTTAAAACTGGTAAACATGGAAAATTCTATGTTATGTATATTTACCATAATTAAAAAAACCTGGAAAATTAGGCAATAGCACAAATACAGATGCTAGGTAGAGATAGAGGGTAAACTCTGGGAAGCAGGGTTTAGGGGGAAGAAGGAGAGGAGGAGATGGTTTCTTTTCATAATAAACCCTGTAGAATGAGTTGACTGTGTACAACTTAATCATGCATGACTTTGAATATATAACTTAGATAAAATATATTGAATGAAATAGAAAAAAGAAATACAAGTCATCAGATTTGGAACACATGTGTGGTAGATATTGGTAGACTGGAATATGAGGTAGGAAAAATTCCAACTCTCAGGGTCCAAAGGAAGAGTGCCCGTTATTTAAGGGACCACTTCTACTTAGCTTTATTATTATTGTTTTTTTTTTTTTTCTGCTCTATGTGGGGTCGTGGAGGAGTCTGTTTTTCAGATTCATAGCTGTAATAAGATGGAATTGTAATTGTAATTATGTGTTAGATGTAAGTTAAATTAAGTTTCATTTGGTTCTCTGTTGTATTGTATGCCTTATTAAAGAAGAGAACAGATGAAATTTAATATAATGAGCAACATTATATATATATAATATATGTTTGTAAATATAAAAATTTTTTTAAAAAAAGATTTTATTTATTTATTTGATAGAGAGAAAGAAGTACAGAGAGAGTACAAGCAGGGGCAGCAGCAGGCAGAGGGAGAAGCAAACTGTCTGTTGAGCAGAGACCCTGATGTGGGGCTCGAACCCAGGATGGTGGGATCATGACCTGAGCTGAAGGCAGATGCTTAATCGACTGAGTTACCCAGGCACCCCTATAAATATAAAAATCTTGAGGGTGATGATAAAGGTTGAAAATTTGTGATAATCTGAACGATGTCTTTCTCTTGTCTTGCAATCTTAAATATTTAGATTCAGTAGAGAATATGAGTGCTTCAGCACCCTCTTTGTTGCAAAATAATTGTCATACTACCCACCCTTGCCACTACTTGCAGACCTACATGCTCATTTTGATCATCCTTGGGCATGTGTTATCATGAGTGGGTGAGTGGTCCCTGCATAGTTTCAGAAGAAGAGGAGGAAAGAGGGAATTAGAACAGTGAAGGAAATTAGTGCTGATAGGCCAGGCTTCCTATAATTGGCTTGGCCTCAGAATTTTGTGGGAAAGAGCCAGTGGCCTCATTATTACTTCATTAGGAATCTGAACTTTCTGTTGAATTTAAAATAAAGGAACATGACCCACACTATGAAGTTTTTCTTGGGTGGTTTGTACAGTAACTGAACCTCATTCCATTACAACACTCCTGGGATTTCCTACAACCCCAAGTATCATGAATAAATGTGCCACACTAATGTGGAAATGAACTCTACTTTTTGACTTGAACTTGAGACCAGTACTTTAGATCTGAGTTATGAGGTGGAAATAAATTGATCTTACTAACAAATAAGATGCTATCTGGTTATTTTTTTATTATGTAACTTAACCTCTGAAATATGCAAGGGTATAAAAGAGGTTATTTAAAATGATGCTTTAAATAGAATATATAAATACACAGCCTAAGTGCTGTTAAACATTACTATATTGGGGCCTAAGAAAAACTATCTTACCATCAGATAAAGTTTATATGTGGTCAGGGACAGCATCTATCTACCTTTCTGAACGATAAATGGAAGCAGAATGTATTTTGCATCTCATCATTGGAATGAACTATTAAAGCTTATGTTTAAAGGTAGTAATCGCTCATTACACATCTGAATAAGCTAGTATTCTTGTGTTATATCTGTTTATAAAGTTACTATCCTACTTCGCTTGTGTATAGATGTTGTTTTTTCAGGTCAGATATAACTGCATGATTGAAATACAGAATAAATATTTAAAAGCAAAGACTTAGATCCCTTTTACTTTCTACATCTTTACATGGTTAGGTGTGCCCCACTTTTTTCCCATCTCCCTTTCTTTTTCCTGTCTCTGAGTTCTAGAAATCCGGCTTCCAAGACCCCAGGATTCAGCTTCAAGTGGGCTTACATGCTGACCACCCCACCTGAGAATCTTTTATTTTTCAAAAATCAACTATGGTATAAGATTTAAAACCGTAATAGAGGGATGCCTGGGTGGCTCAATCGGTTAAGTGTCTGCCCTCATCTCGGGTCATGTTTAGCTGTAAGGATAATGTTCCTTGGTCTAAAGAACAATTCAAAGTATGATGTTTTTAGAGGGTTTAAATTCAAGGATAAAGACTAATCAGTTCTGTTAGTCCTAGATCCCAGATTTTCCTGATATTCTGATATATCTTCACTACTGATTCTCATTAGATTAGATAAATTCTAATGTCTAATCTGATATCAATACAGTGAAAAGTACACAAAGCAAACAAAGACGGCAAGGATTTGTTTTAAAATGGTTGTAAATCTGGGATACTTGAGTGGCTCAGTCGGTTAGCATCTGCCTTTGGCTCAGGTCATGATTACAGGGTCCAGAGATGGAGTCCCACATGGGGTTCCTTGCTGAATGGGGAGCCTGCTTCTCCCTCTGCCTGCTGATTCCCCTGCTTGTGCAGTCTCTCTCTCTTTCTCTGACAAATAAATAAATACGATTTTTTAAAAAAGTGGTTGTAAATCTTTCCCATTTTTTACTTCAATGTGATTAAATCCTTGGACCCTGTGGGCAGATAGTAATTTAATTGCTTGAATTCCATCTTAAATTTGGTGAGTGCTTTCTCACGTTGAGTTTTTCTCTACCCTATGTTTAGATCTAATTAATGTAATTCTATAAAATAGATCTCAGAGCATGATGGATATATCTGGTCATTTCAAATGTCTTTTATTTTATTAATACTTTCATTGGACTAGCAGGGATTATTATACCTAAAAAATAGGTTTTTTTATGTAAGTGACTATAGAAGTTACTGTAACATTATATAAGTAGACTTATGAGTTATAACATATTATAATCAAAGAGGAATTAACACCAGGCAAAGCTACTTTTATTTTAAAGAGATTGTGTTTCATTACAGTGGTTAAAAACACATTGAGATAGTGGTCTGAGAATGTTAGACTCTTTAATAGATTTAGGATTGGAAGAAAGGAGACTTTAATAGATTTAGGATTGGAAGAAAGGTTCCATTGCTGACACTCTCAAGGACAACAGGCATTTATTTTTATTAACTAGACTTGTACTAATTGAAGAATAAGAGAGGTGATACCTTCTTTTATTTTCACCATGCAGTTTTACTGATAATACAGCCTACAGAGAAGCCGTCAACCCTCTTTGTGATAATTTTTAGAAAAAGTAAACTCATATGTCTATTCCTGATCAAGTCTTTCTTGTAGAGGTGCCTGGGTGGCTCAGTCGGTTAAGTGTCTGGCTTTGGCTCAGGTCATGATCTCAGGGTCCTGGGATTGAGCCCCGCATCAGGCTCCCTGCAGGGAGCCTGCTTCTCCCTCTCCCTCTGCTGTGCTCTCTTTCTCTCTCTCTCTCAAATAGATAAATAAAATCTTAGAAATAAAGTCTTTTTTGTAGAAAAACTTGTAGTATTTTCAATATTAAAAACATAGGTTTGGAGCCAGAAAAGCTGGGTTATATCACAGAAAAGCTGGGATCTATCACTTATAACATGACTGAATAAAATACTTAATCTGAGCCTTTTATTAGTAATTTATTAGCTCTTTTATTAGTAAGGGTCAAGTATGATGATATATAAAGTACTTAGCACTGTGTCCCACACAACAGGTACTTAATAAACATGGCATGTTGAGATGTTTGTGTTTGAGAGCTATATAATTTTATCAGGTAACTGAAGTCTTCATTGGGGTGCCCCAGGTACTGAAAGCCTGATACCAGCTGGGTCTCCATCTCTCCATCTTCTTAGTAAATGTTTGCAACTGCATTTTTCCATGAGTGTTTTAAGATTTTATTTATTTATTTGACAGAGATCACAAGTGGGCAGAGAGGCAGGCAGAGACAGAGAGGGAGGGAAGCAGGCTCTCCAACAAGCAGAGAGCCCGATGTGGGGCTCGATCCCAGGACTCCGGCATCATGACCTGAGCTGAAGGCAGAGGCTTTAACCCACTGAGCCACCCAGGCGCCCCACCACGAGTGTTTTTAAACAATAAACAAACTAATCTGGGAAAGCATGAGGGGAGGGGAGAAATTGTTGTTTAACCTAAAGAGGTTTTCCTTATTATTTTTAGGCTTCAGTGTTAATAAATGCAGGGTTTTATTTGTTTCTTTTTCTTTCTTTCTTTTTTTTTTTTTTTACTTTATTTGTAATGATTGCTTTCATTCAGTGAGAAACTAAACCCTATATCTGTTTAAATAAGTAATTCAGGTCATAGAAATTGGTAAGACTTACATGGATCTTTATTTCGTTGTTGGAAATTTGATTTGGGGCCCTCAGCCTCTCTACGGTCTCCTCAAATAACTTCACTCTGCATCTGGTGATTTTATTTTTATTTTAGTTACTAGAATGACCTGTACGCTGAGCTCAAAGCATTTTCTTATCTCCTTCTGTGCTGATACTTTTTGATATTTGTACTTTATTCTCTTTTCAACATCTGTAGACCCCAGCCACGTGTTGCAGAGCGTAGTGGAGCCAAGTCTGAGGTTTGGATCTAGAGCATTCCATAAATCCCTGTGGTGTGTCCTTTGACCTGGGTGATAGCTCTTACTGGCCCTGGAGAAATCCAGTTGAGAATTCCTGGGGTTGTTGTATTCTCAGCAAGTGCTTTATTCTTGTCCTCTGCCAGATATTTTCGTTACTGAGCACAAAAACTCCCATCAAAATAATGCTCAGGGAACTGATATGTGAGGGAGAAAAAAAAAGAAAGAAAGAAAGAGAAATACTCAAACATATTCGGGAGGGCTAGAGAAACCGACCTAAGGGTGTTCTAGAACATGAGGAATTTAACTTAGTTGTATATTCTTACATCCTTCCAGATTTCCCTATAACTCTAAAAAGTTTTAGCAGGTGATGCCAAAGTAGTTAAAAAATTTTTTTAAAAATTTACATACAGTAATTTTTTTCTCTGGTGTACATGAGGTTTTTAAAAAACATGCATAGTTAGATTCACGTGACCACCATTTCAAACAGGACACAGAACACTTCTGTCACCTCTCCAAATTCCCTTGGGCTGCCCCTTTGTAGTTAAACCTTCTCTCTACCCATAACCCCTGACCATTGATCATGACATGTATCAAAAAAAGAGGATAAGAAGCATATCAAACCGGGTAATGAGGACTGCTGGAAACTTGAATTATTGCTCAGGTCCTCACTGATTGGAAATGTGGCATTTCACTTACTCCCTTTTGTTTAGGATCTAAGTAGAGAAATAAACCTCAAACCAAAACACAGAAAAATTAAATTTTCCCAATTAAATAGGGACAGATGAGCGTGCAAGTTGTTGCCCTTTCTAGGCCTATGCAGTTCTAAGCTTTAGAGACTTTGTGACCTTTGAACCTGACTACTGGATGGATTCTTTCTGTCTTCATGAGAAGGTGATTTGGTATGTAACTGCTTCAAGATGGGTAGGGAGTGTAACACCTTGGACAAGGAAGTAAGTATGAGAAGTGGTCAGATCATTAGAATTGGATTTTTTACTCATAGAATCTTTGTTCTTTGTGAGAGACTACAGACCAAAACAATGAACAAGAATTTATACTGTGAGCTGAAAGTTTTCAGTTGGCTACATTTTATTTGTTTTGAAAGCCTGCAAAAAAAGGTGGTTTTGTTGACAAATTAAGGCTACTTTACCTTCCTGACATACTTTTCTAATTGCACATCTATAGCAAATTTAGAACAGCTTTCAGTTATTACTTGTGTGTATGTGTGGAGGAGAAAATTCTCTGCAGATTAGAGCATTTGTCTGGGGGGAAGGAAAAGGCTTTGTCAGGTTGTGGTGACTCCTTGCACGTGTGTGTGTTTGCTTAAAACTCAAAAGTCAGCCAACCATTGAGGCCTCTGAGTGTGGTTAGCTGTTAAAACAGAACAGTGATAATGGGTGTTTATATAAATTTTTAACTATTTGGAAATTTCTAAAAATTGAAAAAATATTGTTTTAGAAATCAGAGTGTCCTTTCAGGGGAGATGATTTGCACTCTCTTATATCAATGAGATGTTAATGAGATTGGGAAGGAAGCAGAAAATTTAAGAGTCTTTATTTTTTGAGAACAGTCATGCAATGCCAGGGCTTAGGAGGGGTGTTCTGTCCTGTAGCACACCACAATGAAGAAAGTGGACTGTAAATCACACAGGACCTGCTTGCAGAATCCTAGGTAATAAAAGGGATCTGCGGCAGGTGTTTGGAGGAGGGGAACCTGTAGCCAGGATAGAGTTCAGGAAGTAGAATTAAGATGATAGTCATTTACTAGTATTTTTCAAGGACATGTGTCTGAATTCATTTCATTTCTTTTCTTTCTTTCTTTTTTTTTTTTCCCCCAAAGAATCTAGCTCACTACATTGTACACACTAGGCATTTGGCAAATTCTTGTTGTATTATACCTACATAAACTTCCTTTTCCCTTGGCAGAGCACTTTTACAATTAAGGACAGGGAATCTACATGGATATTAAAAAAGTTTTAATATTTTCCTCCTTTTAGGCTAGTAATTTTGTGTCAAAACCTATGACTATTATATTCAATGTTGATCTCTCAAGATGCAGTTTATCTTTGAAATCCTAGGGTATTTTTGTTTTTTTTTTGCTTAGGTAAATTTTATCTGGATTCTCTTCCAGTGAGTTTTTCTCCCTTCGATACAGCAGTGCATTTTTTAAAAAAATTATGGTAAAGTATATATAACATAAAATCTGACTTTTCCATCATTTTTCAACATGCAGCTTTGTGGCATTAATAAGGACATTCATAAGAACATTCACGTCATTATGTAACCATCACCAGCATCTGTCTCCAGAACTTTTTCGTCTTCCAGAAATGAAACCCTGTAACCAGTAAAATTTTAAGCTTGCATTCTGTACTCCAGTACTGATTGAACAAATGTAGTATTTTGTATGTACATTGAGGAACTCATGATCGTTTTATAGGGAAGAAAATGAGGCAATAGAACAAAACTGGAGTTCATACTTTTATTATTTATTTATTTATCAGCCTTTCATTTATTTATTTATTTATTTTTAAATATTTTTATTGGGGCACCTGGGTGGCTCAGTGGGTTAAAGCCTCTGCCTTCAGCTCAGGTCATGATCCCAGGGTCCTGGGATCGAGCCCACATCGGGCTCTCTGCTCAGTGGGGAGCCTGCTTCCCTTCACCCCTCTCTGCCTGCCTCTCTGCCTACTTGTGATCTCTGTCTGCCAAATAAATAAATCTTAAAAAAATAAAATAAAAAGATTTTTATTTTTATAAAATAAAAGAGAGAGGAGGAAGCAGGCTCCCCGCTTGAGCAGAGAGCCCGATGTGGGGCTCGATTCCCAGGACCCTGAGGTCATGACCTGAGCTGAAGGCAGAGGCTTTAACCCACTGAGCCACCCAGGCGCCCCACACAGTAGCCTTTTTTTTTTTTTTTTTAAATGAGGAAACATTATTTATTATTATTTCATGAGTCTTTCTGTTCCTGATTCTCAGGGTGGAGTTCAGTATGCCTCTGTGCTAACCTTAGCACAGAGAGCTTTGTTGTGTTATGAAATGTCACCTTATTGAAACAAGCATTCAAGGACAACTTTCTAGAATATGATACCATTTCTCCAAACTTGCTTATTACAACCAGCTTACTCTGAATTATTACTATTTTTCTCAAACTAGAGACATACATCTGTTTTTAGGTTTGAACTTTCGACTACTAAACCAAGAGATTTCTAACTTATTAATGTCAAGATGGAAGTTCTTGACTTGTTCTGTTGCTTACATTTGTATTTTAAACCTAATTTACTTGTATACTTTAAAAAATTTTTTTTATTTTTTTATAAACATATAATGTATTTTTGTCCCCAGGGGTACATGTCTGTGAATCGCCAGGTTTACACACTTCACAGCACTAACCATAGCACATACCCTCCCCAATGTCCATTACCCCACCCCCGTCTCCCTCCCCCTCTCCCCCCAGCAGCCCTCAGTTTGTTTTGTGAGATTAAGAGTCACTTATGGTTTGTCTCCCTCCCAATCCCATCTTGTTTCTTTTCTTCTTTTCCTACCCCCCAAACCCCCCATGTTGCATCTCCACTTCCTCATATCAGGGAGATCATATGATAGTTGTCTTTCTCTGATTGACTTATTTCACTAAGCG
>PISX010007702.1:26664-87372 GCA_004024625.1 Mellivora capensis
CATAGTATTCCATTGTGTATATATACCACATCTTCTTTATCCATTCATCTGTTGATGGACATCTAGGCTCTTTCCATAGTTTGGCTATTGTAGACATTGCTGCTATAAACATTCGGGTGCACGTGCCCCTTCGGATCACTACGTTTGTATCTTTAGGGTAAATACCCAGTAGTGCAATTGCTGGGTCATAGGGTAGTTCACAGTAGCCTTTTAAATAGGTTGTAATTCCCAAATTTTATAGATAGGTTTTTCTGTTCTTCAGTTTCCTTAAAAATTTTGTTCAAAAGCAGCAACTGGGAGTTGCCCTTACACCGTTAGAGTCTTTGCAGTCTGTATGTGTGTGTATTTCTGTGGTCTTTCTATCTAACAAGGTATATAGAAATATATCTACCTTAGGTTTGTGTTTAGTGCTACTACTGGCCCGCTTGAACCATAGTGGTCTTAATCTACTTTTAAGAGCTACACTGCCTTGAATATGGTAATTTTATCCTGGTGTCAGAGAATTTAAGGATAAGGAGAGGAATACCTTTTTTTTTCCCCCCAGTCCTGTAATCTTATTTTTTGATTTAGGCTGAAATCTGTTATTAATTTGTACCTTTTCTTTATTTCTAAATAAACTATATGAGAAAACAAGCAAATGCCAAAAAATAGTACAGCCTACTTCCCAGCAGCATGACTTTTGCTCATCTTAGTCAGCTAAACATATGGCTCTCCCTGCCGCCCTGATGAAGAGGCTATGGCCTCCCTGGGCATGTGTTCTTGTTTACCTTTTCTGGTAGGTCTTCAAGTGGAGTTGCTCTTTTAACATTGGAGAAGAGAAGATCTATAATGATAGTTCATAGACATTTTTGGGACATAAACCTTTTGAGAATCTAATGAAAGTCATGTATGCTTACCTTAGAAAAACTATTGTGTGAATGCAAATTTTTTATGAAATGTTAAGGGACTTAGGCACTCTCTGAAATGTATCCAATTATATATCCCTTGTGGGAGCCATCTGAATTATTAAGGTGCTATATCAGTGTGAGATTCAATAATATATTCTGGATGCTCCCTTTCTAGTTTAATTATGATTTGTGAAAATTACATAGTAGAAAGGGTTGACTAGAAGAGTTTGTAGCCATCTCAAAGTTTAGTTTTATATCATTAGTGAAAAAGGATGCCATCTTCTCTAACACATTGACAGGTAGGTTCAAGGTGTTGGTAAACTTTTCTGAGTGGCCCAGTTTAGATGGTAGATAGCTGTCAGGGAATGAGTGGACCTATATTTTATTTGATTGTGTACATTGGATAAGATTATGTTGACATACTTGGGTTTGGCTATGACTGCTCATGTATTTATGTCCCCCCCCCCCCATTCCTGTTGTGAGGGTAGTACAGAAGAAATAGAGAAGGGTGTGGGATGCTTGGGTGGCTCAGTTGGTTAAGAGGGTGGCTCAGTCGGTTAAGTGTCTGCCTTTGGCTCAGATCATGATTCCAAGGGCCTAGGATTGAGCCCCACACTGGGCTGCAGGGAGCTTATTTTCTTTCTCCCTCTGCCATCCCCCCCGCTTGTGCTCTCTGGATCTCTCTCTCTCTCTGTCAAATAAATACATAAAATCTTAAAAAAAAAAAAAAACAGAGAAGGGCTGAACTGGCTTCCTCATGGCACGGTGGTCTTCTGGTTTACACAGAAAGAGCTGATGCTGCTAGGCCTCTAAACTCCAGAGTTGGACCATGTCTGTCACATTCTCTTAGCCGAAGGAAGTCACAGAGCCAGTCCAGATTCAAGAAGGTGGAGAAGTGGTCTCTGCGTCTTGATAGGAGAAGCAGCAGTGTCGCTTTGCTGAGGGGCATGCACTCGGGAGGCAAGATTCCCTGGGGACCAGTATTGTAATGGTCTTACCGCACTAGGACGAAGACAAGTATTAACCCTGCTATTTTCCTGTCATTTGCATGTACTAGCATTATTAATATTATTTTCAAACTACAGTTTCTTTCTAGGAATATGTTAAAACCATTTGTCCATTTTATATAAGTTTAACTAAAACTAGGTAACATAATCTAATTTTGTCTAAGCACATGCAGTCCACAATAGATCACAAAAAAAGGAAAGAGAATCAACAATGGAGAGTATTAGTATCGATCACACTGCACTATCTTTCCTCACTGTAGTATTATTTTTTTTTAAAGTAGGCTTCACATCCAGTGTGGAGCCCAACGTGGGGCTCAAACTCCCAACCCTGAGATCAAGAGTCAGGCGCTCAGCTGGCGGAGCCACCCAGCACCCCAAAATTGTCTGAAATTCCATGTGTGGTATATGACTTTCTGACATGCAGAGAGTGAGAGTGTCAGTATCATCTCTTAAACCAAATGTTAGTAAAGTTTAGTTTTTTTTAAAGTATTTATTATTTCTTAGAGAGAGAGAGAGAGAGAGAAAGAGAGCGTGAGCACAAGCAGGGGGAATGACAGGCAGAGGGAAAGGGAGGAGCAGGTGCCCTGCTAAGCAGGGAGCCTGATGTGCTGCTAGATCCCAGGACTCTGGGATCATGACTTGACCGAAGGCAGATGCTTAATGACCGAGCCACCCAGGTGCTCCCATTTTTTTTTTTTTTTTACAAGATGAAAAGAAGTGTAAGTACTGATGGATTGTTGTGCATAGCCTTGGGGGATAGACCCACCCCACTTTGGAGACCATTGGTCTAACTGATGTGGAACAGTTATGTGCCACTCTGGCACCGGTGTGCCCGTTAGTGTCAGTGCTGACAGAAGTCAGCGATTCAGCTGGCGTTCTTACCCTCATGATAGCCTAAGCCTTAGAGTCCTTCTTGATACAGTGACCAAGACCAGGCTTCACAGACGGATCATAGATGGTACAGGAGATAAAATGTGTTGTTCTTCTGGTTGTGAGAGATTAATTTCACTTGTAGAAGAGGCAGAGCATTCATATATTTCATAGTTGGCATTTTTGGCAAGCTCTCATCAGCAATGTGTGTGTGTACGTATATATATGTGTTTGGGGTTTATATGGGGACGTTGGGGAGATTATGGCCTTCCATCTCTACTTTAGTCATTGATTTTTTATACCATCAATGGCAACCTCTTTTGGTTTCCATATTCAAAAGAAAACTTCTAAGACTATTTTCATATTTTTTTAACTTGTGTTGAGACGGGAGGTGAAAACAATGATTTCTTTCCAATGTATGAGGTTTGTTTTAATCCTCTTCCCTGCAAAAGTCAATTCACAGATGCAGTTTCCTGATGTATGTGAGTTTACCTATGTGAGTTCTTTAGCTTTTGGTACATGCTTATCCTGTTGTACTGTTGGAACATTGAGCTTGTACTAAGGAGTTAACTTCTTGAACAGCCTTGGTAAAATTCCACTGTACTCACAGCTTCTACTCTGGTAGCTGTGCTTTTCAGTGTCCAGCTCACTACAAAGAATGCTTCTTCCATGCAGGCGGCAGGATTCGCAAAGAGGAGCCAAGCTGAACCCCAAAACATTCAGCCCCACTTTGACCCCATAACCTCTCCTTTGGTTGGCAGTGTGCTGGTGTTGACAGTTCTCCTGGTTCAGCCAAAGGTGAAAGATAATTGCTTGTGGGGTCACAGCTGGGACTGTATGTGTTTTTGTAGAAAGCGCCCCCACCCCCCATCCCCAGGCAAAGCTTTGGATCTGGTGCACATTTCAAAGCATGTGTTAAACTTTATGTGATACTGATTAAAATGGAGGGCTCCAGGGTGAATTGGCAGAGCCCCACAACTGCATCTGCCAAATGACATACAGAGAAAAGTCTTGCTACAAACGGAAGGGCGGAATTCTGTCTATCTTAGCGGTATGCAAGCCTGCAGATGGAAAGGTGACTCTGGGCATGTGTGCATGCACAGCCTGTGGAGAATCCAGGATTTTTTAGCAACTCCTTTGTTCCTCTGGCATTGTAACAGGAAAGAAAGCCTTTTCATTTTCTTTCTTTAAACAACAACAACAACAACAACAGCAAAACCCATATGGAAATGATAGTTTGTATCACACTGTCCTTCAGTGTGCCATTCCCACTGAACACTTATTAAAAACCTAACGTGGACCACAGACACAGAGCTAGAAGACTTACCTACCTTCTGAATCTAGATTTATGGGTAATTGGGGTGAGATCTATGAAGTTCATTCTTGAAGGAAATATGCTTTTACACAGCAGATACACTTGTATCTAGAGCTTTTTAGGTTCAAGTTTTCCTAAAATTTCTCTCTGAAAAGATTTTATCTTAAAAGATTTTATCATAAGCATAGATCCACTCTTCTCAAAGGCAACATACACAACTAATACACTAATAGTATCTCAAGTCACAGCTCCTTAGACATTTTGCCTTGGGTTAGGATAGAGAGACCATCCGTCAGTTCTTTAAAGGAAAGTTAGACATTTTTAAAGGAAATGTAAGGAACATAGAGGATAGAGGAGTAAGAAGGACGAGTGGTACACGTGTTATGGCAGGGGGAGACAGAAAGAACGGTTGAAGAAATTGCAGGGAAGAGGGGAGTGAATAGAGAAAGATGAATTAGGCTTTTAATTCATGGGTGAACCAGAGGGAACAGGTAGAAGATTAGTGACCACAGAGTATGGAGGGGGTATGAAATAGCAGTAAAAGTGACCACTATTATACTGATTTATGGATTTAAATAACCCTGCCCAACACTGATGTATTTCATCACAATCATTCCCTGCTCCAGAGAATGAATAATTGTGTGATCCTTTGCAGTATTCTTTTGTTTTTCTAAATGGCCCAAAGGTAGCTTTGGGGACTCACCGCAGGACTTTGCTTCTATTTAGATTATACTTGAGGCGGGGAAGCCATAGCAACTTCATAGGCAGAGAAAAGCGCTATGTACAGCACGTCCTGGATTGGGATACCAAATATATTTTATTGTTCAGAACTTGCTTTTAGAAACGGAATGTTAAAAAAGTAATGCAAACCTTATACCTATGGATATATTCCAGGTGAGGCCATCAGATCTGTTCTTAAGTGTTTTCTGTGATGTGTATCATATTTCTTTGTTAAATCAGATTTCTTCTCCTCCTCTATCTTCACTCTTTTGAAATGAGGGTGGAGAATGTGCAGGGAACAGAGAGAAAATGCTGCCTGATAGCCTGCCATTTTGGGTTTTTTGTTGAATTTCATAGAGATTTTTCTTTTTCCCCTGGAAAACTATCCCAGTCATGAAGATACTTAACTTCTAAAGAGGATTTTTGACTAAATTTTTGTTAAGAGTGGTTTGGGGTTGGTAAGTTGATAGAGTTCTGGTTGGATCAAAATAGGATTTACCCTGAGGGTATTAGGATGGAGTTCCTGTAAAAAATGTTTGAAACCTAGCATTCCACTTAGTTTCCTCTCCTGGGCTTTTGTAGAATATTTTGCACAGAGTGGAAAATGCAACTGGAATGTCGTCAGCCACTGATCTTAGTGAATGCCACTTATTTCCAAGGACAATCTTAGGGTTTCAGATGGGTCAGGTTCTGAGTGGAAGTTGCACCTGTAAAGCAATCTTAGCTGGTAAAGGGTACTGTTAAAAAAGAAGAGGAGGATCCTTTCCCCCTTCTTTGTGTAGCGAAAGTTGTAAAAGAGAAGGAAAAATAATAAAAAAGGAATTTGGAACTGGGCAGTAATCACGTATTCTCCTTACATAACACTTCACCTTACTAATTTATTTTATGTGTGAAAGATTATCCTTGTTTAGTAATATCTCAGAATTTGAATACAGTTTTTTAAAAATGTCAAGATTAATATCTTGATGTTTTACATGTCATATTATTTCAATCAACAAATAATTACAACCTATTTAACAATTAACCCCCTCCCCCGCCTTGCCTGCCTCTCTGCCTACTTCTGATATCTCTCTGTGTCAAATAAACAAACAAACAAATAAATAAATAAATAAAATCTTTAAAATAAAATAGGGGAGAGCAAGGACAAGTTGGAAGCCAGGAGGTGGCCTGCAGCTCATGGTCATTCTTGCTGCTGCTGATACCGATGTGGGTAAGCTGCAGGAGAAACTGGTGCCCTGCATTGTGGAGCTGAATACACACTTGGTCCAGGAGAAGCTGAAGGAGGATGAGTGGGGGAAGTGGAGCAGTTGCAGGTGTGGCTGCTGCCCCAGGCCAACAGGCCAATGAGCTTAACTAGCAGATAAATGCAACATGTGTGAGCTACAAAATGGCTCTGCTCCTTGCTCCTCTCTAAATTTTGCACGGGACTCTCTCTTGTGCCTCCCCGGCAACTGGGGGGAGTGGTTGGAAATGGAGTTCTGCCTAGCTAAGCTGACACCTTACAACTATGTGTCTACGATTCCAGGACAATTAAGAACCATTACTCCATAGCAGGGGTTGGAACTGTAGCCTGTGAGTAGACCACCTGTTATTGTAAGTAATGTTTAATTGGAACACAGCCATACTAGTTGGGTTTCATATTGTCTCTTTTGTGCCGCCAAGGCGAAGTTCACTTGTAATAGGCCTTGTATGGCCTCCAGAGCTTGAACTATTTACTCTCTGCCCCTTGTAGAGCAAGTTTACTGACCCTTACTCTGCAGGAACTAAGAGTCTTATTAGTCTGGATTCCCTAGGACTCCCATCTAGAAACACTTCTCAGAATCTCTAGAACATTGTATTTATCTTTACTTGGTACTTTCTGTTTTCTTTTTTGCAAGCATTCCTGTTACTATTTTATTTTTCTTCACCTATATATTTTTGTTTTCTGAAATATTAACTGCAAATTGAATTAAAGTGATTTAAAAATATTATTGATTGACCTTTTTAGAGCTCTGTAAATTCAATCGCATATTCACCCTGATTTTTTCTAGAAGCTTTATTGCTAACTATATTGTGTGTTGATTTTTTTTTCTCGAATTTGATCTCTCAGTTTATTGTTAAAGTCGATGTATTAGTTTCCTAGGGCTGCTGTACCTGGCACCACAAATAAGGTGGCTTATAAAAAAAGAAACAATAGAAATTTATTCTTTCATAGTTCTGGAGGCTAGAAGTCTGAAATTCAGGGGTAGGCAGGGTTGCTAGCTAGTTTCTTGGGGGCTCAGAGAGAGAATCTATTTTATGGCCTCACTCCTAGCTTCTGGGAGTTGTCAGCAATACTTGGTATTCCCTGGCTGGTGGCAGCATAACTCCAATTTCTTCTTTTTTTATCATCACATGATATTCTCCCTGTGTATCTGTGTCCCCTCTCCTTTTCTCATAAGGACACGAGTCATATTGGATTGAGGCTCACACTGATGACCTCCTCTTAAGTTGATTTTATCTACAAAGACATAATTTCCAAATAAGATCACATTTACAGGTTCTGGAAGTCAGGACTTTAAGTTATCTTTTTATGATTATGGGGGACATGACTTAATTCACAACAGTAGAATATAAGTTTACTGAGTGTCTGACATGCCCTTCTTACTAGCTTTCTCTGTATTGTCAAACCACAAGGAAAATGAGAAATGAGCCCTAAATGCCCCAGAAATCTTAGCATGAAAGAGTCTGTACTTTATAAAAAACTAATTAAAACTAAGTAGGTAAAATAGTCTCTATATTCAGAAACTCAGACTAATACTATATACACTGGGTTGTGAAACTGATTAGAAAGACTGATCTGTGATTGGTTATTAGTGTCTGTCAGCAAGTTGGGCCTAACTGCAATCAACAAGTCAGTAGTAGTCAGTGACTTTTTTTGTGTGTGACCATTAAGTACAAGGACTTATATTAGATACTGACAAAGGATTTAAAAGAATCTTTCCTTGAGGACCTTTTCAGGAAAGGTAAATTGGTGTATTGTCATCTGGTATTATAACTATTGAAGCAACTTGGAGGTCCGATAAAGGAATAATAGGGTTAGTTTAATTTGGAAAATAAGATACTCCTCTTTATTTCTTGTTCCGTAGATGTAAAATGATTGGAATATGCATACCCATGGGGACATGAAGAAGGCCATCAGTCATTTGTTAATTATAATATTTCTGTTCTTGGCTATCATGTACTCAGATGGTACTTAAATGTTGAAATGATCACCTATTATGTGAATGGTCTGTTCAGTAGAAGTTTTGTAGCTATTGTTGACATTTTTGTGACTAGGTTAGTGTTTTTTCCTCTCTGCCTTAGAGGCTAGAAAAGTAAGTGTTGTGAGAAAAGGCAACTTCTTTGGGCAGACTGGCTGTGGAAACTTGATGATAAACTTGTTTGAGCTGAAGGTTTAATTCCTGTACTTCAATAAACTATCATTGCCCTCCTGTTGGGAAGACTTCAAACTCATATAATAGGATGTGTTGGGGAGTCAAGGCTGGAATGAGAAATTAGGTAATACTCCAATGATTGTGTCTTACAAATGTTTAGGGCATTCTCCTTAACTGGCACAGAAATCTCAGGGACACTTAAGCAGTACCTAGTTCTATCCTTCATTTGTCTTCTGTATCATGGAGTACAGGGGAAAGAAGATAGACACTGTGCACAATTGTAAATACATAAACTGAGTTGAGGTGATCACACTGCAAGGACAGACAGTGGAGACCCTAGGAGAAATAAACGTGTGAGTGAGGATGCTTGTATGGTTGGGCCGGACTTTGCTCTAGGACCTGAGTATTAGAAAAGAACACTGATCCATCCATTCTGACCTAGTCTTTTCCTCTAACCTCACTCCAGTGCCAAACAGTTGAATACCTTACGATATGAGACTTCAAGATGGTATCATAGGGAATTCCAATTCTTCTACTGTGGGCTGCCCACCTTTAAACAAAGTAGATATTGGGGCACCTGGATGGCTCAGTTGGTTAAATATCTGACTCTTGGTTTTGGTTTGGGTCATGATCTCAGGGTTGTGAGATCAAACCCCATGTCAGGCTCCGTGCTGGGTTTGGAGGCTGCTTAGGATTCTCTCTCTCCCCATCTCCCTCTGCTGCCTCCCGCCCCTCGCTTAAAAAAAAAAAAAAGATTTTAAAAAGGAAGGCATTTCTGTAAAGAAGAGAAAAACTCATAGGAGGTGGGCTGTGGGAATATCATGAATGGAAACTGAGGTCCAGTCACTTCGATAAATGAAGTTTTTGAGCCAGTGAGTTTAGAGACATATTATTGGAGTAGCCTGATTAGGGATTCAAGTTCATGGGCCTAGGGAACGTTGAGGTTGCGTTTACTTTTCAGGTATTTAATGTCGCAGCCAGGTATAACTTCTAGTTTTGGTAACTTAGTGGTGAAATAAAGCAATGCACCTTCTGGCCAGTTGCTTTGGGCTAAAATTCTTAGAGCTGGAGATGGGCACAATTAATGTGAATGTAAAAGTTAGCAGGCAGTACATTTTGAAATTTGAAAATGGGAGCCATGAGTTTAGCTTTTAATTTTATCTCCATTTACTTTTGGACCTAATGCATCATTTCATTGCTTTGGAGTTATTTTCTCATTGGTGAAATAGGGGTGCTCAATGTTTATCTCCAGTACAGAGTGATAAAGTTAGTGCCATTAACCAAAATGGTGTACAGCTTTAGCTAGATAATTTTGTAAAGTGCTTGGTAATGTGGGGACCCTTTCCACTTATTACTAGATTATTAGCTTTCTAAAAGACAGGAAAGCAAAGGATTCAAGAGTGAACCTACAAGAAACAATTTCTTACATTGGATAAGATAGTGATTAAAGAGCTCGGTTATCATGATGGATATTAGCAGATGCTGTTGGCACCCTGTTTACATCCCTTCAGTGCTCATCCTTTCAGTGCATGCTGACCAAACCTCTAGTTGTCAGCACCTGTATCTTTTTGGCTCAAGACTTTCTTTGGATGCCAGAGATGGGGAATTAATGCCAGTTTTCTGCCCGTCCTCCTGTCCTAGTGGCTCTCAATCAATAACTGATGGAACCTGGCTTGTAAATACCTCCGCTCCTTTGCGCTTCAGGTGGGAGGTTGGTAGAGAATCAGAATTACTTCTGAGGTAAGTGTTTGATACTATTTCTGAGTTCCCCATGGAATTAAGTTTTAGTTGGCCTAACTTGCTTGATATCCTTTATTCACTTCATTCTTTGTATGGTCTCACTTCTTTATGACCCTATAAGTCCTTCCTGGGATCCTCTCCCACATAAATTCCTTAGACTCAAATCCTTTTCTCAGGTTCTCTTTCTAGGGGAGTTTAAATTAAGACAATAGTCAATAGCAATAAAAAGTCTGGACCCTATTTCTATATATACTCAGCAATAAATGTGAGTTTCTCGGGGATCCAAGACAAAGCACACTTACATAGCCACTTAACTCCAACTTCCACTGAACTTACTTCCCCATCCCCTCCCGTCACCTGTAGGGTGAACTGGATGGATGATTTCCTTGGGGAGAAACTTCCTTGTCAGTGTCTTTGGTGATCTCCCCCCGTCCCCCCGCCTCAGGGCTGATCAAATTACCCCAAGTAGGAACTTCTAGAATCCTTCTTGCCCATCCTCATTTTAAGGAGTCCAAGTAGGGAAAAAGAGATTGGTGATTTCAACAGTCGGTAAGTAAACTCTCATGCTTAATTCCCCATTTTTGGGATGATACTTATCTTCTCACTAGGTACGTTTCTCTCCAAGTTGAGACCTTCTGTTTTACCTTTTCTGTGAAACGAATCCCTAGCTTTTTGCTGTGGTGAGGGAAGGATCGGTGCTGGCCAGATGAAGTTAGAAAGGGGAATCAGGGGTAGGAGGTGTCTAATTGCTTCACAAGCAGATTTTCAGCTTAGCCCATTTAGGCTGCATTTTCTGCCTTCCCTTCCAGATACCTTGAGCTGCCAGCATGATGATGATTATCAACTGGGCCCTCTGCTTTCCAGTTTCCAACATTTTGTTGCTCTTAGTTCTTTTGTACTCTTTGATGTTATAGTTTATGCCTTTTTGAAAAAGACTGGTTAGTTTTGTTTTAGGGAGTTTTGAGGAGGGAGTTCAGCTCAGTGCATGTACTCAGTCTATCGTCTTTAACTTGAAATCATCTGAGTTAGTTTTCACCAAAGAAAAATAATAAAAGAAGCTTGGACATTGTGTTCTGACTTCCTTCTTATTTCTCTTCTCTTGTCTAACTGGCATTTAATCTAATGTGCCTGTTTAAAGATTTCTATTTTCTTTTACTTTTAAGTAATCTCTGTACCCACTGTGGGGCTCGAACTCACAACCCCAAGATCAAGTTGCATGCTCTATTGACTAAATCAGCCAAGCACCCCTTTTAGCGTGCATGTTTAATTTTCCTGCATCCCCTTTTCCACCTGTCACTTGCCTGCTAACAATGTTCTGTGACTCTGCATTTTCATCAGAACAAAATCTAAACCCCACAGTTGGTCATTTGAATCTTATCAATATGGCCCCAACCTACTTTTCCAGTGTCATCTCCAAAGCGTTCTTCTCCAAGACCCTTGTCAGATTGGTAGGCTTAGTCATCCAGACCCACCACGGGCAGTCTTTTTTTTTTTTTCCACCTTAAAAAAAAAAAAAAGGCTGTGCAGCCAGTGGTATTGCATAAAATGGTGGGTTGTACATAGTGTCCCAATAGTTGATAATTTATATATTTTTGAGCATTAGAGGGAAACCATTATTTCTCTCCAGGGTATTCATAGAGTATTATTGAATAAGAAAAACACAGAAGTGAAAGTTGGGGAAGAAACTAAGATCTTATGATTTTAGTGTGCATTGGGTAGGTATTCTCAGGATAATTTGTGCTGAGTATCATCATTTGGGGGCAGAAGTACTATTTATGGATGTTGTACAGAGCCTCTTTTATAGTGGGAAGAAATAAGATAGCTTCAGTATATATTTACTGTTATCTATGAGAAGTTCAGACTCTTTGAACATAAATGATTAAGAAAGTTCAGTTAATTTCATTGATGGGTAAATAAAGAATTCAGTCTTGCTTATGGTTACACAGAAGTTTCTTTTCTTTTTTTAAGATTTTATTTACTTATTTGACAGAGAAAGAGATCAGAAGTAGGCAGAGAGGCAGGCAGAGTGGGAGGGGGAAGCAGGCTCCCTGCTGAGCAGAGAGCCCAATGCAGGGCTCAGTCCCAGCACCCTGAGATCATGACCCGAAGTGAAGGCAGAGGCTTAACCCACTGAGCCACCCAGGCGCCCCTACACAGAAATTTCAAAGCAGAACATTAACCTTTCATTTCTGAAACCTGGACTTTTCCAGATACTACTCCTTGACCAAAAAAAATCTGTTTCTTCACAACTTGTTTTCCTTCAGTAGGAATATCAGATCCTAATTGTAATTCTAAGGTACCAAGGATTTTTCTCTAAGAGAATATCTTTCTCCTACCACCCATGGTATTGTCTATTTTATTCCATCTTTAACCTTATTAACTCAGTGAATTTTGTGTGTGGCATCTTTGTTAAATTACAGAATTCTGTGGGTGGTTTTTCTGTCATGACTCTTTTGGCTCTTAAATTTGAAAGACTGCGCCTACCTAAGGAAATGCACTTTCCAAAACTCCAGACTTCATGTGTGATGGAACTTAAAAGAAAACCTCTTGGCTGAGTTTGAATGCTGAGAACTAGCTAAGTGGTTTTCTCTGTCTGGAGAAAATTGGAAAAAGGGAATTATTAAGCCCAACAAATGTAGTTGTTGATGGAAACGCTGACAGACTGGTTCTGCTCAGTGCCACTGTTGTGAGAAGTCAATCAATATTAGATATATTGTAAGAGCTGCTGCCTATGTACAAGTTGTGTCTTGTAGACCTTGTCACATATAAATAAACCCCTTCAAAAAAATATTAAGTGATTTCCATAAAAAACATTTATTTTGTTCTCCCTTTTAAGCCAAATTCTTGTTGTTTATGGCTTCCTGTACCCAACAGTTCCTGATTTTCTGAAAAAGCAAAACATGTCCTGTGTGGATTAAGCTGCTGAAATGCCTTTCAGGCATTGTTTATGAGTCTGCGTTCTTTATTTTCAGAGAGAAAGCGAATACTTTAATGTCTTCCATATTCCATAAATCTGTCCCATGCTACAATTCAAAGCTGTGTGTGTTTTTGTTAGAAGGTACTTCTGGTTGTACTTAGGGGAGAAAAGCTGCCTAAGAATGTTAGTGAATATTTGGGTGGTGGAGGCAGACTCCCCCTAAAGGGGATTTGTCCTGGCTGAAAGTGCTTTTGGTGTTTTAGCTCAAGAAAGTAGTCACCAAAGGTGACTGTTGGGAGTTCATGGTAGTGTAGTTGCTCTTTGATTGCTCTGCACCAATGGGTTTCCTGTTTGGCTCATCCTTGGGGGCCAGTTTTCCCTCCAGGCAAGCTTGCTGATTTACCACTTCTGAAGTAGCATGGTGTGCCTGCCTCATGGTCTCAGTAGAGCGAAATTGGACTTTGCTTGCTACAAAATGCGGCTGGCTATCTCTGAACACTGAGCAAAAAGTAATTTGAGTTGGAGATTAGAGTTTACTTTGTCTTAACATTTTATTTTTAAAAATTTCACACCTACAGAAAAGTTATCACCTATGTTTCCCCACCACCTAGATTCTACAATTGATGTCCCATAATTCTTGCTTTACCTAATTTCTCTCCATCTGTCATCTCTCAACCCATCACATCTTCTTTATGCTTTGCAAAGTAAGTTTGAAACATCAGTACACTTCATCTCTAAATACTTCAGCATGCATAATGTTAGTTAGAGTTTAATATTGGATTACTTTTTCTCTTAAGGTCAATTTCAAATACCGTGATAGGTACAAATCGAAAGTGAGTTTTTGACAAATGTATATACCTGTTTAAGCTAAACCCATGTCAATTTGCAGAACATTACCATCACCCCAGAACGTTCTGTCATGCTCCTTTCTACTCAGTGAACCCTTCCCTCCCCATAGGCAACCAATTTTTTATATCACAGATTAGTTTTGCTGTTGTAGAACTTCGTATAAATGGAATCAGGCAAAAAAAAAAAAAATGGAATCAGGCAGTAAGGCCACTTTCACTCAGCACCGTGATTTTGAGGTGCATTTATAGTGTTACAAGTGTTTCAGGAGCTCATTTTTCATTGCTGAATTTTGTTCTGTTCTATGAATTTAAGAAAATTTGTTTATTCATTCTTCTATTGAGGGACCCTAAAGACATTTCAGTTTTCAGCTATTATGACTAGAGCCATGGCGAATGTCTTTGTATAAGTCTTCCTGCGGACATCTGTTTCATTTCTCTTGGGCAGGTATACCTGGAGTGGAATTCGGGGTGAGAATTTTATGAACTGCTGCCAAGCTTTTTTGCAAAGTGGTTGTACCATTTTGTATTCCTGCTATTAATATATGAAGGATTTCAATTGCCTAATCTTCTTGACAACATTTGTTGTGGTCAGTCTTTTTAATTTTAGTCATTCTGGTGGATGTGTAGTGCTGTCTCATTATGGTCAACATTTATTTCTGGCTTAGTGTGGGGAGTGAGGAATAAGAGATGAAAGGAACATAAAAACAAATTGTAATAGCCCAGAGAGTGAGTTTTGGGTCTCTGTTGGACACAGATGAAGTGAGTTAACAAAACACAAAGAAAAATAAGACAGGAAAGTAGAGTGATAAGACAAGGGAGGAAGGAGCGATACCCTGAGAGAGATATCAGGGCTGAAGTTACTTCAGGGATTTGGGAAGTAGAAGAGTAGTAGTTGGCTCAGAGAGTTAAATTTAGTTGACCTTTTCCAACTGAAAACGTTTTTATTATTTTGATATCTATGGGAGGGATTCATTATATAAACATTGCATGTACTATATAAGGGTGTATATAAACAGAAATGTGGAAACATTTAAAAATCCCAAAGCTCACAGATAACACTAAAAAATTATTTATTTATTTATTTATTTAGAGGAGAGAGAAAGAGAGCGTGCGGGCTCTTCTCTCAAATGTGAGTGGGGGGAGGGGCATAGGAGAGAGAATTTCAAGCAGACTCCCCACTGAGCATGGAGCGCCCGACTTGATCTCATAGTCCTGAGATCATGACCTGAGCCGAAATTAGGAATCTGGCGCTAAATGGACTGAGCTACCCAGGCGCCCTCACAGATAACATTTTGATAAAAAGAGTCTAGATTTTTATCTATGGATAAGTGAGAGTCATTTATGTACATATGCATGTCAACATTACATACTTACAAAAATGGGCTTGAACTGTACATACAACCTATAGCCTTTTCATTCACATCGTAGACATAGTTAATGTGTATGAGTATAATCTACCGAATAATTTTTAATAGCATTTATATAACATAATTTAGCTATCCCTCTATTTCTGGATATTTGATTGTTTCTAATATTTTTAAGAGAGCCCCTTTTTATGTGTAAAGCTCTGTGCTAGGCACTGGGTGGGAAAAGTTGAGGAAGGTAGAGATTCAAAAATGACAAAAATGTAGTTCTGCCTTCTAGGAACTCATAGTCCAGTGAAACTCAATCAGACCCTGAAAGCTTTTAAAGTAATAAGTATTTTTCTTTGCAGAATATAGACAGTGTGTTGTAGTTTGTACAAAAACTGTCAGACTTATAGGAATCTGTTACTGGTCAGTCTTTTTTCAGTATACCTGGGCAACAAGATTTGCTAAGTTCTTGCAAAATTTGCCAAATTTCGATAGAGTTTGGTATTCTAAGAACTGTGGTAGACGAGTTGCGGTTGGGAGTAAGAAACCTGTACCTGTGGTTTTCAAATGTTGTTCCACAGAACCCTATAATTGCATGAGAACTTTATGGGGGTCATTGGAGGAAAATCTCCCCGCTGTTTACAGTAGGATTTGAAGATCTACATTATAAAACAATACGATAGAAGAGCTTCATAACCTTTCTACTTTAACTCTGTGTGGAATCAAGAGGGATTTCTTCCTTATAGGTTTCTTCCTCGGCACATTTATAAAATCAGAGACAAATCATTTCACATATCAGTAGATGGGTACTTTGTCACCAGTGACTTAAACCTTTTTAAATTATCGAATGAGTCAATAGTTGGTTTTCTCCTGTGCTTTCTCCTCATCTCTTATGGTCACCCAGTGTTTTGTTTATATTCTAGCCCATCATTTCTCCTTTCAGAATTACTCTAGAACATGTTTTCTTCCCAGAAGCTTCTTACTGAGCTTTCTTACAGACAGGATAGTAAAGGAGTTGGAGAATATAATATAAAAAGAAAAACTGAAATGTGTCTAGGACTTGGTACACTTTTTATCTTACCACTGTCTGAATTTTATCTGGTTTAGACTGTGATCTTCAACTCTGGGGATCTTGTTTCTTGAGCAGAATAAATAATAAGTCAGTCATTTCCATTTGTGGGAAAGGAATCTTAAGTAGAAAGAGCAGATGGTTGGAGCCATTGTGTTTCTTACCCAGCTGGGAAGGATACTGTTTTCAAGTGTTATTTCCATTGTGTTTAATACGGCTCAGGGGCCTGTTTCCAGCACCTTTTTTATTTGGCCATGTGTTTTGCCCAATTCATGGTGTGAAAGGGAACTCTGGTCAAGACTTTAGCTATAGGAATTAACCAGGCACTGTGACTAGCAAGATTAAAAGCCTTCTCAGACAGATTGCATTAGTTCTTTCAGATACTCTGGTTAGAAATAACTTTATAAGCTGAAATTAGGCCATTCTATATTATGGGTAGTGGAGAGAAGGACTAGAATAATTCTTGTTTTATATGGTGTGTAAGGCTGCTCTGGCAGCAAAAACATTTTCAGTTATTAATATTGTTTTTAACAATTTAGTGCCACAATATTGTTGTGACTGGTGTTTGTGAGGAAATCCATGAATATGTGTTCAGGGGAATCCCATTTCTTGCCAAACTGCAGTGCCATCTACTTTCTCTAAGTTCTTGAGGCATGAAGCTAGTTTTTTTTTTATGATAGAAACTTGCATGGGTGACATTTTACATACTTAGGTAAAAGTAGAGATGTGACTTATGTATAAGCCCCCTGCCTTTGACAAATGCTTTCATTTGCTACTGAATGGGTTATCCTATCTGTACACACATATTGGAGTTCCTTGTCAAGAGATTCTTGTCAAGATTCATTCACTCAAAGCTAACAAACGCTCTCTTATGTCAGGTTTTGTGCTTGAAGTTCAAAGACTTGTTCAAAGTTCTTGCCTTTAAGAAACTTAGAACAGGGACGCCTGGGTGGCTCAGTTGGTTAAGCGGCTGCCTTCAGCTCAGGTCATGATCCCAGCGTCCTGGGATCGAGTCCCACATCGGGCTCCTTGCTCGGCGGGGAGCCTGCTTCTCCTTCTGCCTCTGCCTGCCACTCTGTCTGCCTGTGCATGCTCGCTTGCTCTCTCTCCCTCTCTCTGACAAATAAATAAATAAAATCTTTAAAAAAAAAAGAAACTTAGAACATCATGAGCACTAGTGAGTAGTCAGTGATTATAGTATGATACTGTGTTGGGTTTTGTGTGCTCAAAGGGGCATCTACATCAAACTAAGGTAAGTTTTGAGGGTGAATGAGAGTTGGCTCAATGAATGAGGGTGAAATCCTATTCTAGGCAGAGAGAATGAACATTCTGTTTTGGGGACTGAAGGTTTGTATCCAGAGAACTACAGTAGTTCTTGGAGGCCCGAGTAAAGGAGTATTTGTGTAAATGTGTTGACAGATGACAGCAGAGGGGTATGCTGTAACCAAGTCATAATGGATTTTATATAATAAAGTAAAGGAATTGGAATTTTATTCTTGAAGCTAATATTAGGGTTTTAAGGAAGGCATTGACTTTTCAGAGATGTGTGTATAGAGACTCCCCTGATTGGGGTACCTGGCTGGCTAAGTCAGTAGAGCATGTAACTTGATTTAGGGGTTGTGAGTTCAAGCCCCATGTTGGGTGTAGAGCCTACTAAAAAAAAAAAAAAAGAAGATAAAAAACACCCCCACCTAGCAAACAGAGTAGGGTAAAGGATGGCCAGTCTGGAAGCAGGGTGCCTGCCCAGAGGCTAAAGATGAAAAACCATGCTTTTTCCATTGTTAGTTCGTTTCTGTCCTTTTTTTGATAATGACTTCGTCTAGACAGACTCTTGGAATAAAAGGGGCAGGGGATAAAAGGGGCAGGGAATAAGGCTGATATTTGGAAAGGAACAACAGGAATGACTAAGATTTGAGTGCTTCCTATTTGTCAGATCCTGTTCTAATAAATACCTTACATGAATTATTATCATTTTTCTTCACAACAACTTGAGACTGTACTCTCTATTATCCCCATTTTACAGATGAGGAAACAGAGGCAAAGAGAGGTCACAGAATTTATTGCCCAAGGCCACGTAGCTAATAAGTAGCAGAACGAGGATTTGAACCTAGGCAGCTACACTTCAGAGCACATGATTAAAAATTTTTTTTGAAGTAATTTCAGATTTAAAGAAAAGTTGTGGTACAAACCAAGCCATATATGCCTTATCCAGATTGCCTAAATGTTAACTTTGTACTGTATTTGCTTCATTCTTCTCTCTCTACATATAGTTACATATACATATTATTTTTTCAGTTGGTTTTAGAGTTAGCTGCAGATATAATGTCCCCTGTTTAAAAAAAATGCATTCCCTTTATAATCACATTATCAAAATTAGGAAATTAATATTCATATTATCCCATTTATAAACCTTATTCAAGTTTTATAAAAGAAAAAAGAAATTGTTCTGGTCCAGGATCCACTCCTGGATCACGTGTGCTGAGTTTGTGCTCTTGACCGACTGAGCCACCCCGGCGCCCTTCTGACTTTGTGCTCTTCATCTCCATTTTGTGAAGGCTTCACCTGGGCTGGTGCTATGGCCGCTACTACCAGAGTCGTCGTGTTTAGCTAAACATTGATTATACTTTATTTTTCTTTCGAAATCTTCTGTTGCCATGTCTATCAGCTTCAGTGATTTAGTAATTTAAAAGTCCCTTTTTTTCTCTTTTTCAGGAATTTTTCTCCAGTTATACATGTACACTTTTTCTGTCACTTCCTTCCAATTCATTTTACAGTACTCTTAGTGGCGTCCCATGAAATTACCAATTTTTAGGATTAGAAAAGTGTTATTCTTTCTTCCAAATGTCCTTTCTTCTCTCACTGAAAATACACTTTAAAAAACATAATCTTGACAGATTGCTACTAAGAGACCCACATTTCCTTTGTTTACCTTAAAGGATATATATATATATATATATATATATATATATATATATATTTTTTTTTTTTTTTTTTTTTTTTTTTTTTTTTTTTTTTTTTTTTTTTTTTTTTTTTTTTTTTTTTTTTTTTTTTTTTTTTTTTTTTTTTTTTTTTTTTTTTTTTTTAAAGAATTGGTGTTCTTAATTGTGGTCCATGATCTATATGTCTAAGAGGTCCTCTAACCCTCCAAAATTAAATGCAGTATTGTGTGTATTTGCATATATTTCTTGGAAGAGGGTCCATAGCCCAGAAAAACTTTAAGAATTATCCTGTTAGTTTGTTAACTTCTAGAGGAGAGGGATTTCATCTTGAAGTATTTTTGTGTGTCTTATGAAATCCTAGTAGGCAATAAAACAGTAGGTCCAAGGAAATTTTAATCAAATGCACTTATTAAAAATTTCCATTGCACACCAATCTGATGTATGCACATGTTAAGTATATCTGTGTTCCTAATTTAAATAGACTGCTCTCGTGTATGTTTTATCCATTAGATGGCTTCAGTTCCTTCATAAGGAACCCTATCTCCTTCCCACTGCCATCTCCTTCAGGAGCCACTGCCAGTCCAGCCAAGCCGTTTCACCACTGGGCAGTGAAATCAGATCACAGGCTAGTGGCAGCCATATATGTAGCCATTGAAACAGAAATTGGTAATCATGTTACAAATGTTCAGCAAGCCACATTTCATGACCAGCTTTGCAAGAAAAAGTTGAAAGTGTGAACAGCTGTTGGTGTATTGCATTTGCATTTCTGAAATTTCAAGTGAAGATAAAACATTAGCAGCTGTGATAGAGTCCTGCGTTTGACCTGGTGCCTCAGGGTATGCAATGCATTGATGTTGTCAGGCTGTCAAGGTCCTGGTGAGAACTGTGAGGAGAGGGAGAATCTGAGATGAAAATGGGTTTGTTATTCTTTTAGGTTTTTGCTTTTTTTGTTGTTTAATCCAGATAGTTCTACCAGAATCTAGTAAATCCCATAGTCAGTAAAACAGCTTTTGATATAGAAATTCCAGTGGTTGGTTGTGCTTAGACCATGGATGTCTTAAAAAATATTAAAGTAGTTATCTCTGTCATGGGTGGCCCATCTTTTTATTTTGTCTATTCTGAATTGTATGCCTTTATAAGAGTTTAATTCTGCCTTTTAATGTGTTTAGGTTTCCTCCTGTCTTCACTTAAAGCACTGTTGAACTCTTTTATGGGATCCAAGTGCTTGAGAGCCTAATTAAACTTTATTGATGAAATTGTTTTAAGCCCACTTCTCATAATATTTATTAGTAAATTATATTTCCTCTCTCCTCTAGGAGTTAAGAAGTAAACTGTCAAGGCATATACCACTGTTTGACTTTTGGGCCCACTGAAGCTCAGCTAGAATGCTTTGGAGAAGGTCCAGATAAAAGTATTAAATAGGATTAAAAGTGTGAAGAGTAGACTTGAAGGTGTTGAGTCCCTGAAGGTGGAAGAAAGCGTGGGGGAGGGACCGGAAAGGATCAGTCCGCTGGCGTTTTGAACAACTATTTCTTTTAAGTTTGAAGGTACTTAGTTACTCTTTATTGTGCACTCATCCCCCCCACCCTATCCAGTTGCAGGAAGGCAGGTCTAGGATTTATGCTCTGACAGCTGAGAATCAGGTTAGAGATTAGGGTTTCTACAGATTCTGAAAAACTGAAAAATATTCCAAGAGTTAGTAGCTTTTTGGTCTGTTGATCTTAATGAGAAAGGTAAATTAATGTTTTGTCTGGAATGTTTTTATTTTGGAAGGCCCTTAAAGACCTTTTTAGTCCAAGCTTCTGTATATTTCCACATTCTGGTACCAAGACTTGGTAGAACTTATTACAGGAATAATAAGTCATTTGAGTTTTTTTGTCTGTGGCTCATTTGGGTCCAGAGTATCACTGTGCTGTGTCATGAGGTAGGTTAACACAGAACTTCTTGTTTTTTTAATTAAAAAAATAAAAAAAAAAATCAATTCCTTCCTTGTTTGAGAACCAAAACAGTTGTGAGTCAGTGGTGGAATCTTCTTCAACTGCCTAGGGGGCAGGAAGAATATAATTGACATCTGATTAGATAGGCACAATTTTTTCTTGCCTTTTTTTAGCTAGGGCTATTGCCGGAATTTTGGAAGTAACGTTTGGTGGTTCCCCCTCCATTCTCAACCGCTAGACCCGTTAATCTTATTGAAGACTTCAGATTTTATATGCAGTCTGTGCAGGTAGCCAGATGCCATATGCTGTTAATTTCTGATTCCATGAAGGCCAGATCATACAGCTGGAAATGATTGAAAGAAAAAGCATGTTCTTTTGTTTAACAAGACAAAGCCTATTGTGTACTCTGCTTCTGATGCTTAAAAGATATATTTTTTTTCTTACTGCATAGTATGTGGGGCTAAAAGTTTTGAACTCTTCACTTCAGAAATGACTTTTCCAGACAAAAGAGCAAAACAGTGTTTGTTTAAATTGTTCTCTGGAACATGACTGATAGTGTTTACAACATTTCTATGACATTTTGATCCAGTGGGGAGTGCTTGGAGAGGTACTTAAAGTGCTTTTCACTAAATCAGATGCTCTGTAGTGTTTGAACCTTTAAAAAAAAATCATTTGAAAGGTTGAGTTGAGAGATAGAAAATGGCCAGGGCATTCTCTAAAGACTAAGAATGACTTATCATAAGCAAAGCTGATTTTTTTCCCCCATTGAAAATAGAAAAACTACATTCCTAACTAAAATATGATGCACAATATTGGTTCAGAACTTCGTCTGTTTCATAAGGGCTGTTCTTCAGAGTCTACCTTCTATTCAGTGAATTTTGTTTCTTTTTTTTTTTGAAAAAACCTTTGAGGGGGGTGTGTATATGTATTTTGTTTGTGGTTTTTAAAAATTTTTTTTGTTTTTTTAAATTCTAGGGGAGGAAGCTAAAGCTTGATTTGGGTACAGTGGACATATTAATAGAACACAGAGGAAAGCATCATGTAAATGTCTTACCGAGTCAAAGATAGAGTATTTGTAAAAGAATTTGTGTTTTGTGTATTGTTTTTCTAATCCTGGTGTTTGACATGCTAGCTTAAGGCATTTAGCTGCTTGAAACCGCCTAAGGGGATCTTGTGAGATTCCACAACATGAGTATTCAAATAATTGGCCCAGTTTGCAGGGTCACTTGCTTACAGAGAATTCCAGCTTTTAATTGTAATTTTTTTTTTTTTAGGAGATTCTGTTCAATGACATTAGACTAATAGAATATTTAAATGCTATCTTTAAACTGGGAGAGATCTGTTTCAGCGTTTTATGTCTTTTTTGAAAATAAGCTATGGAAAATTTGCATTATGAAATTGCGGATATGAAAGTACAAAGTTCAAAGAACCAGTTAGTGATATGCCCTGAGCACATAGAGTTTATCAGTAACTCTCCTCTCTTCTAGATTGTACTGTTTCGGGTGCATACCTTTATCATGGTGGGGCAAGATATTTTAGTTGTGCTTGTTTTGAGTGGTATGTAAAACATGTCATCTTGATTTTCTAGAAAGGATATACAATTGAGGTCCATATTAAGGGAAAGCAATGTATTTACGAAGCATTCAAGCATCATCATCATTATTATTATTAAACATTTATGTTGTGCATAAAAGGTATATGAATCATTTTATTGGATAGATATAAGTAGTGGAAATAAATAATCTTGTATCATGTGTACAAATTGTGAAAAGTAAGTGAAGAGCATTGAAAATTCAGATAGCACTGGTTCTAAGGCCATTAATGAACAAAATACTTTGTGTAAGAGATGAAACTCTGGACTTGAAAGAATATTGGAAGGTAGGGAGCTTGATCATCTGTAAAAGACAGGACTTTCTTAAATCTAGAGCAAGACCTGTGAGAAATCTCAGGAGGGTGGTGTCATTGAATATGCGCCATTGGCAGAGGAGGAAAGGACTGACCTGGGGAGATAGGGAAGTGGCATATTTAGGATTTCTTAGTACAAGTCAGGAAATAAAGAAATCATAGATTCATAAAATTAAGATGGTAAAGGAAATCTTTAAAGTCATACACTCTAACCTTTCTGCCAATGCAGAAGTCCTTCTTCAGTAGTACTTCTAATTGAAGGGAAGTTTTAAATATTAAAAAACCCTTTTGGTCTCAGACAGTAAATATTTACTGTGCATCAGACAGTGTACTATTAATCCTGTAGATCCAGGTGTGAAGGGAATATATCTAGTCTTTCTGTTCTTGGGTTTGAGTATCTAGTTGGGGGTTGATGTTAGAGAAAGAATAATCTTAAGGGATTTGTAAACTAAATATACATGCTTGTAATAGTAGTAAGAATTCTTTTCTTTCTAATGACAGAAACCCAAGTCTAATTACCTTCATCAGAAAAAGGGGGAGGGACGCCTGGGTGGCTCAGTGGGTTAAAGCCTCTGCCTTCAGCTCAGGTCATGATCTCAGGATCCTGGGATCAAGTCCCGCATCGGGCTCTCTGCTGGGCGGGGAGCCTGCTTCCTCCTCTCTCTCTCTCTCTCTCTGCCTGCCTCTCTGCCTACTTGTGATCTCTCTCTGTCAAATAAATAAAATATTAAAAAAAAAAAAAGAAAAAGGGGGAATATGGATATGTTGAGTGTGAGATGCCTATAAGACATCCAAGTAGAGTGATGTTGAGTAGGGTGATGAGATTTATGAGTCTCTGGTTCAGGGGGGAGATCTAAGCCATAATATAATTTTGAGACTCCTGGTTGAACTGGATGGAATCACGCAGAGAGTGAGTGCAGTTAAGAAGTCCAGAGACTAAGCACAAGAACCTCTCCTACATTGAGAAGATAAGGATTGGAGGTGTGGCCCAGCAAAACATATTAAGAATAGCCTTCAATAATGAAGTAGGAGAACAGAAGAGAGAGGTGTTCTAGGTTCTTCCATAGTGAGGAAAATTTTTAGTATGATGAGGAGAGGAAGTTCCTGAAAGATTGTTGGGCAAGTAATAGTATCATATCACAAAGTGCCATTTTTCTGTTAGCCGAAATAAATGCTTATGGACAGGAGAAGGGCATGACCAGGTTTTATGTTTTAGGAAGGCTTACAGGTAAGCAGTGTGATGACCAGATTAAACAAAAAGAGATCTAATTGAGAGACTATTGCAGAATTTCAGGGGAGAGATGAAATAGTTTAGTGTACTGGTACAACCCTGTCTGATCTAATACTGTCTTCTTATGAGAAATGTTTTGTTATGCCCCCCCCTTACAGTCCTGAAATAAAATTCATGGATAATATAATCTGCTTATATATAAAATTCAGAAACTAATGTAATACCCTAATTGTAGTAATAAGAAGTAAAAGAAATTTATAATAAAGTATAATCATGACATAAAAATTATATTATGATAGTAATATGTTGACTTATATAGTATTGTTATTACAACCTATTTAGGTTTGCATGAGTGAATCTCAAGCATACACCATTTAAGACCAGTGCTGTACAATGTAATTCTGAGAGCTGTGGGCCCAGAAAATAGAACTGAGCCTATGTCTTTTAAAATGGTTTATTAAGCAGCTTTCGCCAGTGGGGCCTCTACCAGAGGTCTCTTCTGTCACGCCAACCTTGAGGAACCAATGAGTAATTGAGGATTGAGTATTTATATAATGGAGGGAAGGAGGTGTTTCTCTGGTGGATCCTGGCCATCTCTCTGTGAGGAACTCTTTGCTTCAGGGGTGGGGTTCTTATTTGATCCCTGCAGTCTGAAGCTGTGTCTTTTTCTTAGGTCTGTTGTATTTTGTTTTTGTAAAATATTATGAATTCCGGACATGTTTGTAAAAGAATTGCTCAAGATTTGTATAACATGTTGTTTATAGATCTCTCCATGAGTAAACACAAAAATTCCATAGATAAATTATGTATTCTTTTTTAATGCTTCTATATATATGTTTATTTTTTCAACTTTAAAAAAAAATTCCAGTGAGTTAACATACAGTATAATACTAGTTTCAGGTGTAGAATTTAGTGATTCACCACTTAAATACAACAGCTGGTGCTCGCCACAAGTGCCCTCCTTCATCCCCATCACTTATTTCACCCATCTCCCCTCCTCCCCTCCAGCAACCCTCAATTTGTTCTTTATAGTTAAGAGTGTTTCTTGGTTTGTCTCTTTTTTTTCCTCCACTATGTTTATTTGTTTTGTTTCTTAAATTCCACATATGAGTGAAAGCATATGGTATTTGTCTTTCTCTTTTTTTTAGTACATGTGCTGCCGAAGCGAGCATGGTGTTTGTCTTTCTGTGACTGACCTATTTTGCTTACTCTCTAGCTCCCTCCATGTTGTTGCAAATGGCAAGATTCCATTCTTTTTTATGGCTGAGTAATATTCCACTATATGTATATACCACATCTTTATCCATTCATCAGTCGATAGATGAAATACAAATCAAAACTACAATGAAGTATCACCTCATACCAGTCAGAATGGGTAAAATTAACAGCACAGGAAGCAACAGGTGTGGGCAGAGTTTATGGAGAAAGGGGAACCCTCCCACACTGTTGGTGGGAATGTAAGCTGGTGCAGCCACTTTGGAAAACAATATGGAGGTTCCTCAAAAAGTTAAAAATAGAGCTACCCTATAACCTGGCAATGGCACGACTATGTATTTGCTTGAAGGATACAAAATATTAATTTGAAGGGTTACATGCACACTGATGTTTATAGCAGCATTATCAACAATAGCCAAATAATTACGTATTCTATTTAAAAACACTTGAAGACATAATGGAAAATATCGACAACATAATGAAAGAGTCAGGTACTTGTTTACTTTGCATATTAGAGATATAATACAGGTGCATACCAGCGTGTTGTGTTTGCAGTTTAAATATCATAAGCAGCATCACCATTGGTGCTTAATTTTCTCAGTGAGCAAACAACTGTTTGTTACGTTCTGAACAAACCGAAGAATGCAGTTTTCCCTCGAATTTACATAGTCATTGTATTTTTGAAAGTTCAGTATATATTAACGTTGTGCAGAAGGACGCTTAAAGTTATGGGTTCATGAGTTTTTGGCTTACATGGATGTGAACTAGAGCATCAGATGGTTGAGAGTGATATGGGACATTTCTTCCTTTTGTAGGACTATCCCACATGCGTCAGGCTGTCTAATATTCCTGGCATTGCCCATTAACCGCCATTAGTGACTGGCTATGTACCAGTTATTGTGATAACCAAACCTCCATGGTTTCTTAAATATCTCCTTTCTAACACACGCAGAGTATAGATCCCTAGTTTAAGGCATAATAATGCATCGATCTCTTTGTTTTTGGTGTTCC
The DNA here is from genome assembly GCA_004024625.1 of Mellivora capensis. Taxonomy (NCBI): domain Eukaryota; kingdom Metazoa; phylum Chordata; class Mammalia; order Carnivora; family Mustelidae; genus Mellivora; species Mellivora capensis. Next base: position 53,023 of record PISX010007702.1, read on the forward strand.
TCCTTTTAAAGAATTTTGAGGAGAAACCTATGGTGGATTATAGTGTCATTTCGGAACTTTTTATGGATCATCAGGAAATGATACTGTTTGGTGTATCTGTAACTGTATATATGTACATTTAAATAGTTTGTGATCCCAGCCGTATGGTATATTAATCTTAATGTTATTTTTATTGAGCTTATTTTTTTGAGCTCTGAAGCAGATAAATACAATTTGATGAAAATAGTATCCACTTTTTTATAAATCAGATTCATTTCTTTGACTTTGTTTTCCCCTTGTATTTTACAAAAACTCCAGTGGCCTTTATTAGCTTAGGTTACAGTTATGTTTTGGGTAAGGGAAGCTTGTAGTGAACCTCTTACTTGTTTCTTGGACATTGTGAGAATTTCTTGGCCAGTTGCAGTATCCAGAACTCTTGGCTGCTGTATTGTTCCTGGTGACTCTTGTATCCAAGATTTATAAGTATTTTTCCATATTTGAATAATGAATAGCTGTTTTGTCCTTTTAAGAAAATTAATAGATTTTTTTTAAAGCAGTTTTAGGTTTACTCAGAATTTGAGAGGAAACTACAGAAAATTCCCATAGACCCCCTTGCTTTATCTTGCACTAGTGTGGTTTATTTTTTACAATTGATGAGCCCAAATTGACACCTTGTTATTAACTAACGTCCATAATTTGGGGCACCTGGGTGGCACAGTCAGTTAAGCGTCTGACTCTTGGTTTCAGCTCAGGTCATGATCTCAGTGTCTTGAGATCAAGCCCCTCACTGGGCCCCGTGTTCAGTGAGGAGTCTGCTTGAGATTTTCTCTCCCTCTTCCTCTGCCCCTCCCACTCGTGCTCTCTCTCTCTCTCAAGTAAGTAAATAAATCTTTAAAAAAGTCCATAATTTATATAGGGTCTTTCTTTGTGTTGTATATTTTATAGATTTTATAATGTTAGTAGTAAATATAAATAATAATACATATGTAATGGCACGTGTCCACCATATTTAGTATCATACAGAATAGTTTCATTGCCCTAACAGTCTCTTGTGCTCCACATACTCGTATCTCCTCCACTCCCTTGTCCATCCCCTGGCAACCACTGATCTTTTCACTATCTGAAATTTTGCTTTTCCCATCATGTCATATACTTGGAGTCATGTAGCTATACATTTCCCTGCATTACTGCTTTTCTTCATCACAAAAATATGGTAAGTTGTACTTTCATTTAGTACAAAATATTTTAAAATTCTCTTGAGACTTCTTTTTTGATCCATGTGTTATTTAGATGTGTGTGTGTGTGTTTTAAGATTTTATTTATTTGACAAACAGAGATCACAGGTAGGCTGAGAGGCAGGCAGAGAGAGAGAGAGGAGGAAGTAGGCTCCCTGCTGAGCAGAGAGCCCGATGCGGGGCTCAATTCCAGGACCCTGGGATCATGACCTGAGCCGAAGGCAGAGGCTTAACCCACTGAGCCACCCAGGTGCCCTCATAGGTACACTTTTGAGACTGGCATATTTCATTCAGCATACGGTCTTCTTTGACAGTCATCCAAATTATTGTGTGTATCAATAATTCACTCCTCTTTACTGTTGAGCATTATTCCATTGTGTGGATGTACCACAAGTTGTTTATCCGATCAGCTGTCAGAGGGATTTGGGTTGTTTTCAGCTTTTTTTTTTGTTTTAATATTTTATTTTTATTTATTTGACAGACAAAGATCACAAGTAGGCAGAGAGGCAGGCAGAGAGAGAGGAGGAAGCAGGCTCCCTGCTGTGCAGACAGCCAGGACCCTGGGATCATGACCTGAGCTGAAGGCAGAGGCTTTAACCCACTGAGCCACCCAGGCGCCCCTGTTTTCAGCTTTTAACGGAGCTACTATAAACAGTTGTGTATAGGATTTTGTGTGAACATAAGTTTTTTTTTTAATATAGGATAAATACCATGGAGTGAGATTGCTGGATTATAGGGTTGGTATATGTTTAACCTTTAAGAAAGTGACCAAACTGTTTTCAGAATGCCCCACTAGCAATGTTTGTGAGTTCCAGTTGCTTAACATCCTCTCTAGCACTTGGTAGTTTTTTCTCTGTGAGTTTTAGATGTGTAGTGATGTTATCATGGTTTTAATTGGTCTGTCTGCCTTGGCTATGATCATGAGCATCTTTTCATGCCATCCAGGTGTTCTTATTGGTGAAGTGTCTGCTGAAATATTTTGCCTATTTTTTTTAAAGATTTTATTTATTTATTTGTCAGAGAGAGAGAGAGAGAGAGCACGAGCACAGGCAGACAAAGTGGCAGGCAGAGGCAGTGGGAGAAGCAGGCTCCCTGCCGAGCAAGGAGCCCGATGTGGGACTCGATCCCAGGACACTGGGATCATGACCTGAGCCGAAGGCAGCCGCTTAACCAACTGAGCCACCCAGGCGTCCCTGCCTATTTTTTTAAAAAGATTTTATAATTATTTATTTGACAGAGAGAGAGAGAGAGAAAACGTGCTTGTGCCTATGCGCACATGTAGGGGGAATGGCAGGCTGAGGGAGAGCGAGAACCAGGCTCTCCACTGAGCAAGGAGCCCGATGCAGGGCTCCATCCCAGGACCCTGAGATCACGACCTGAGTTGAAGGCAGACGCTTAACCTACTGAGCTACCTAGGTGTCTCACATTTTGCCCATTTTTAATTTTTTTGTTTTGTTTTGTTTTGTTTTCTTATTTTGAATTTTGGGATTTCTTTGTATATTCTGGATACAAGTTGTTTGTGAGATAATGTGATTTACTGATATCTTTTCCTAGTCTGTAGCTTGCTAAACATTTTTTTTTAACAGTACCTGTTGCAAAGCTCAAGTTTTTAATATTGATGGCATTCAATTTATCAGATTAAAAAATTGATCATGGTTTTGGTGTCATGTCTAAGAATTCTTTGTTTTTTGGATGTGGATATCTAATTGTTCCAATACCATAACATTTTTGCATCTTGTAAAAAATCTAGTGGCTATATTTGTGTGAGTCTGTTCCTGTTATTTCTGTTTTATTGGGGTTTGTATCTATCCTTTCACCAATAATATACTGTCTTGGTTACTGTAGTGTTAAAGTAAGTCTTAACAAGCAGGTAGCATATTTCTTCCTGCTTTATTCTTCTTTTTCCAAATTAAAAAAATATTCTAGTTCCTTTGCCTTTCCATATGCATTTTAGAACCAACTTGTCTATATCTACAAAACTTGTGCTGAGATTTTATTTATAATTTCACTGAGCCTATGATTCCATTTGGGGGAGAATCAATAATTTATTAGGTTTGGTCTTCTAATCCACAATATGGTATATCTCTCTGTATATTTAGGTCTCTTTGATTTTTTTTATTAGCATTTTGTAATTTTCATCATATAGGTCCTGTATATGTATGTAAGATTTCTACCAATTATTTCATATTTCTTTTAAGCTGTTGTAAATGATACTAAACTTTTTTGGTTTTCACTTGTTACTGGTAGTTTATAGAAGTACAGTTGGCATTTGTGTGCTGATTTTCTATCCTGTAAGCTTGCCAAACTCAGTTTTATATTGTTGGAGGTTTTTTGTTTTGTTTTGTTTTAAAGACTCTTTAGTACTTTTTTAGGTAGATAATCATGTCATCTGTGAATAGTGACAGTTTTACTTTTTTCTTTCTAATCCATATGCCTTTAATTTTTCATTCTGGTCTTACCCTGCATTGACCAGGTACTTTTTAGTTCCCCAGCTTCTTGTTTGTTTGTTTTTTTTCCCCCATCTTCTGGCTAGAAAGCTGGGGCTTTCATTATTTTGCTTTCCTGTAGACTTTCCCAACTGCCCCCTTATTCTGAGCCAGGGAGAGGACAGGAAGAAAAAGCACTAGGGTTTGGCCCTACTTTTTTAGGACCACATTTCCACCATATGGAGGGAACGTTTCCTTTCCCTTAGAGTTTTATTTTTAGCTCCTGTGGGCTCCCATTAGTGACCAGTGCCACTGTTGTTTGTGATTACTTATGGGCTGTGGTGGGATGGAGAAGAAAAAGAGGGAAAAGGTGAGGTATTCCCATACTCTCTGAGCATTAGGTAGTATTTTTTCTGCTCCTTGGACTAAAACTGGAGGGCTGGTCCTGAAGCTTCATTGCCCACTTCCATGTTTCTGTTACATTGAGACCAAGCCAGGAGATAGCAGAACTTAAACAAACAAAAAAAAAGATTATGTTTACTGTCAGCTTAATAGTACCTCAAGTTGTGGTCCGCCTGCTACTGTTTCCTTTTCAGAGTCCTAAAAGAGCTGTTCTCTGCCTTTTGTCCAGATTTTGTAGCTATATTCAGTGGGAGTCATAGGTTTGAGTATGCTTACTCTATTTTACCTGGAACTGGACTCCATTAATGGGATTTTACAGAGATTGAGCTAAACCATCTCTCTTGTAATCAAGTAATCTCAAGTAGTCAAGACTGAATGAGCTCATGATGTTGCCATGATTGAAAATGTTTTGTGATACAGCTATTAATAGGCAAGTGCATTAATGAAGACAAAGTTTTGTTGTTGTTGTTGTTGTTTTTTTTTTAAGGATTTTATTTGTTTATTTGACAGGGAGACAGAGAGAGCAGAAATAGGCAGAACAGCAGGCAGAGGGAGAGGGGGAAGCAGAATTCCTGCTGAGAAGGGAGCTGGATGCGAGGCTTGATCCCAGGACCCTGGGATCATGACCTGAGCCAAAGGCAGATGCTTAATTGGCTGAGCCACCCAGGTGCCCTGACAAAGTTGTGGTTAGGGGGCATTAGATCAGTATAGCATTTGTATCTTTTTTTAAAAAAGATTTTATTTATTTATTTGAGAGAGAGAGCATGAGAAGGGGAAGAGTCAGAGGGCGAAGCAGACTCCCCGCCAAGCAGGAAGCCCAATGTGGGACCTGATCCCGGTACTCCAGGATCATGACCTGATCTGAAGGCAGTCTCTCAACCAACTGAGCCACCCAGGCGTCCCTAACATTTGTATCTTTGAGCATACTCCTCAAGGAAATTCCAAGGGTATCATGGGTAATTCTTCTTTATTTGGGCCATTAGAAAGAGCTTCCTGTCTGTAATATAAGGTCATTACAATTGACCCTCGGAAACATGGGTTGAATTCTGTGAATCCACTTATATACATGGATTTTTTGTTTTTTGATAGATACAGTAAATGTATTTTCAATTCCTTATAATTTTCATTTTTTTTTTAAAGTTTTATTTATTTGTTTGTCTGACACAGAGAGAGAGAGATGGACAGGGTGGGAGGAGGAACAGACAGAGAGGAAGAGAAATCCTTAAGCAGACTCCTTGCTGAGCGTGGAGCCCAGTGCAGGGCTCCATCCCAGGACCCTGGGAGCTGAAATCAGGAATGGGAGCTTAACTGACTGAGCCACCCAGGGCTGCCCTTTCTTTATGATTTTCTTTTTTCTTTTTCTTTTTTTTTTCTTTTTTTTAGATTTTATTTATTTATTTGACAGACAGAGATCACAAGTAGGCAGAGAGGCAGGCAGAGTGAGAGGAGGAAGCAGGCTCCGTGCTGAGCAGAGAGCCCGATGTGGGGCTCGATCCCAGAACCCTGGGATCACGACCTGAGCCGAAGGCAGAGGCTTTAACCCACTGAACCACCCAGGTGCCCCTCTTTATGATTTTCTTAATAACATTTTATTTTCTCTAGTTTAGTTTCATGGAAAAATATAGTCTATATGCATATAACATACAAAACATGTGTTAATCAACTGTTTTTGTTATTGGTAAGGCTTCTCGTCAACAGAAGGCTATTAGTAGTTAAATTTTGGAGGAATTAAGTTATAAGTGGATTTTTGACTGTACAGAGGTTGGCCCCTCTCATCCTTCCATATTTCAAGGGTCAACTGTTACTTACTATAGGCTTTATTTCTTTCATCTTTTTGGTTAGGTTAATCTCAGTTTTAAGAATTAGGATAGTACCGCCATCTGCAGACTAATTTTTAACCAGTGAAGTCAACTCTTCACTATTACTCTAAAAAAAGTTTACTAAAAGGAGAGAGTGAGATAGATTAGTAAAGGAGAAGATTGTACTTATTTTGGGTTTTGCCTAGGTTGATCTATATGGGATAGACCTTTTGCTGTTTTCAGATTGCCTGACCCTTTTGTAAGCTAAGGCCTTTAAGAGTTTAACATTACAAATACCTTAGGTTCATTGGCATATGCAGAACAAATGTGAATCAAACACAAAATGATTCTTTCAAGAATTTTATTTATTGATGTGGTAGTGAAATACTACACTGTTTACAATAGAGAACTAAGTGGGATTTGGGGTATGCTGAGAAGTTGACAGCTTGTGGGTCCTGAACAAAATACTGTCTTTTGTGGGATAAAAGAAGAAAAAGATGTGTTCTTGAAATGATTATTTATAAATTATTTGAAATCTTGTTCTGTTTCCAGCTCAGGAGGCATTTGCCAGCATTGTGGTCACTGCACTCGGGAAATTTTGGATGAAAAAAAAAACACAAAACCCTCACAGAAGTCTGTTTGCATTTGACTAACAAGATAAAGAACCCCTAAGATAGGCTTCGGAAATAAAATATAAAGTTGTGCACACAATTCTTTCACTTTCTTTCTTAGGGCTAAACAATTAGGAATTGGAATAAGAATTGTAGGAATTAAGTGTAACATGAATCATGGGTAGGTGGAAAGGATTTTGCTTGTTATACAGTTGGTAAAAGATTAGCAGTCATTTGAAGGATAGAGATCCCATGGAAAGATATTTGCTTTTTGTATGACTTTATCTTTTTCAGATGGGAAGGTAATAGCTTGTTTTAGGTTGTGTGATTTTTTTTTTTTTTTTTTTTAATTTGAGCTGTGGTCAGAAGACTGCATTCTTTTCAAATTGTATATATTCCAAATTGCTTTTTTTTTTTAGTTTTTTTTTTTTTTTTTAAATTTATTTGACAGAGATCACAAACAGGCAGAGAGAGAGGCAGGCAGAGAGAGAGAGGAGGAAGCGGGCTCCCCACAGAGCAGAGAGCCAGATGTGGGGCTTGATCCCAGGACCCTGGGATCATGACCTGAGCTGAAAGGCAGAGGCTTTAACCCACTGAGCCACCCAGGCACCCCTCCAATTTGTTTATTAATTTATTATATGTTTTTGCCTACTTCCTAAAATAATTTGGGGTATCCCTGGGAAGAGACAGAGACCTACAACTACTGGGTTAAGTGAACAGTCATATAGCAATGAAAATGATGGTGAATAGAAGGCATAACTGAAAGGAAGAGGAAATAATTAGGGGCGCCTGTGTGGTTCAGTTGGTTAAGTGTCGGATTCTTGGTTTTGGCTCAGGTCATGATCTCAGGGTTGTGGAATCAAGTCCAGTGTGGGGCTCCATGCTTAGCAGGGAGTCTGCTTGCGATTCTCTCTTCCCTCCCTCTCATCCCAGCTCAAATAAATAAATAAATCTTTAAAAAAAAAAGAGGAAATAGTTATATTAGGAAACTGATCTATAGAAAGTTACTACATTTCTGTATGTTACCTTACTCATGGTAATTTTCCTCAACGTCTGATAAAAAGCAACGTCTGATAAAAAGAAGTGTGACTACCCCTACTACCTGCCCCCAGCAGTTTCTAAGAGAATGCAGTTTTGTTTTGCTTTTCAAATTAAAGATAACTCTTGATAATTTGGGATGGGGTGGTACAACAGTAACTATGGTGAAAAATAAGTATAATTGTGAAAAAAAATTACTAACTTTCTATAAAAATGTATACACTTATTAGAAAATGTATTTCTCTGGCTCTCTCTTTTTCTCTTTCTTGCCAGCCATACTTGTAACAATGAAATGACCAGTCATTTAGAAAAGGCAGGCAAAAGCCCTTTGCTGGTTCCAGTCCCATAGTGTCAGGACTATGAAATTGGTGGAATTCTGTGATGGGAACAAAGTGGTGGAGGGAGGGAACATTGGAGCTGAAACTGAGTCTTTGCTCCTCCTCAGATCCATTATAATATTTGGAAAATAAAAGGGGCTTGGCCATGAAACTAACAATAGTTAACAAATTATTTTAACAGACAGAAATGTGTGGAACACTTGGCCATTAAATGGTTTTTTGTTCTCCTAAATTATTAAAAGTTTTAAACCTTTAAGTTGATTTTGTACTTTTTAAAAGACCAGTTTTTCTTTTACTATTATATATAAATTACTTTCGATTTCTCCATCTCCTGCTCTTTCTCTTTGACTGTCTCCGACATATTAATCCTTTAAAGGTCAAGAATACATTTATACTGGTTCCTTGGGGATGTTTTTGTGTGATGTGACCTTCAGTATAGTTACAGAGAAAGAACTAAAGAGCAGGACTGGATAGTTAACTAGTTCTTTGGACTTTATTTTCTAACATTTGTTGCCTTATTTCAGTTATCTATATAACTTTTCAGATTGCAAAATAATTTATCTTTTCCTCACTTATTTGAAATGCTTCCTTTACAAACTTTGGCTGTTTTTGGACCAATACAATTCCTTTTTCTTCTATTGCACACTATTTCAACTATCATCACTTTATGCTATACTCTGGATTTTAGCTCCCTTTCATTATGCTTAGTTTAAAATGATTTGAGGCATTTTCATCTATTTATTCTTTCATTTCTAACATTTTCTTTGAAAATGTCATTATGTTTCATAAGAAATTTGTTCAATTTTGAAAATAATTACATTATATTTCTAATTTGTGGTTGAATAGACATATTTACAATAGAGGCATCACATCCAGGAACATGGTGTATATCTTCATTTATTCTGGTCTTCTTTATGTCTGTTAAGTTTCATAAACCGAGATACGTTCAGAAAATATTAAATTTAAACTGGGAGCCTTTCCAAAATATCTCATCTCAGGGTTAGTTAACTAGTTCAATATTGCTAAAGTAGGAAGGCATTTTCTATGTAAAAATAGAATTTTAAATTTTGGTCATGATGCTTTCAACAATTATTTGAATCTCTTTTTTTGTTAAATATTTCAGTGCTCATTTCCAGGCATTGGACACTGGAATTTCTCCATGTTTGGGTTTTTACTTTGATTCATTTTGTGTTTGAAGTGCATCTTTGAATAATTTTTTTTAAAGATTTTATTTATTTGACAGAGAGAGAGAGATCACAAGTAGGCAGAGAGGCAGGCAGAGAGAGAAGGGGGAGGCAGGCTCCCTGCTGAGCAGAAAACCTGATGCAGGGCTCGATCCCAGGACCCTGAGATCATGACCTGAGCTGAGAGCCAAGCCTTAACTCACTGAGCCACCCAGGTGCCCCTAAATACTTTTTCAATAAGTTTTTGTGCAATTATGTGGATGAAAATCATGTGAAACTCTTATATATTTGAAGACTTCTACCCTGCCTTATACTCTCTCACAAATAACAATTTTTTTGAATGTGGAATTCTTATGTCATGTGCTTTCCCCCTCAGAATTATTGTCCTCCATTGCTTTCTTGCATTTATGGTAGCAATCTGATACCCGCTTAATTTTTCTTTTAGCTTATCTTTAAAAACAATCTGTAAATTTGAGGATTTAAAAAAATCCTTGATAGTTTTGAATAAGTTGGCATACAGTTATTTATAATATTTGCTTGTATTTTTTTAATTGACCTTCATATTCCCTAGGTATTGAGGTAAGTGATCATAGTTACAATTATTTTTGCATAAACTTCATGATCCTAACAGAGATTTCTGTAGAGTGGTTCCTGAAATCTTTTTACTTAATTGTTTGAATCATTCAGTAATTCTGGACACTGAATATGTGTCCCATGTCTGTAAGAAAATCATATTTGTTCTCCTAAAGAAAATTGTTGGCAGAAGTATGGTTAATTTGTGAATAACTTTTAGAGTAGGATTTAGATTGAGACTTGGTTCTATATGGACTAACAATTTTCAAAAGATAAATTGGAAAATTAAAAGAATGTGTTAATTCTGTATTACTGTTTATATATGGTGTTATTTGTTTTCAGTGAATATCCCTGTGTCTTTCTTGGAAAGTATTTAAGATAGTTCATGTAGAGTATAACCCAAGAAAACATGTTCAACCTATTCTCTGCTTTATCAGTCTATAAAATCATACAGACTCCTAACTTGTTGAGGTATTTTTGTGGCTGCAGCATTTGTGGCAGTCTTGATGTATGGGTGATAACAGCTGTTGGGTGTTATATTTGGGGGCTTTGAATTGAAAATAATTGTGGCATAAGGTTGTGTGGTCAAGAAAGGCAAAAAAAGGGGGGGGAGGAGAGAAAGAGAAAAAAATTACTTACCCTCAATGCCTAGTATGTAAACATTTCATATATTCAGAAAGTAAGAAAAGGCACTTTGTTGTTTAAAATAACAAGAAAACCAGACTTAAACTCTATATGTCAGTTTTAAAATCTAGTCTCCCCTTCAACCCAAGTGATTATTGTTAAATTCCTTTGAGTTTTTCTTGGTTAATCAAAGTAATCATAAATGTGAAAGAAATAGGAACCTTACCTCAGGGTTTGACATGCATACCTTTTGGGAATAAGATAAGACTTCCTAGAAGATAGTTGTTAAAGACGTCTGTGTAGATTGAAAGCTGGAAGAAAATCTGATGTCTAAAAGTGTGTTTTTAAAAAAAATTAAATGGTGGATGTTATGCAATGATATGTATTCAAATATTTATATTATAAATCAGTATACTTTCACTAGCCCTAGAGTCCTTTTGTGTTATTAATACTTAGTATCCACTTAGATTGCTTTCTAGCAATGCTACAATCATTACTTATGGAGGCTTGGTATAGCCCACTGAAGCATATATAGGGGAAGATTTATATTTGATAAAACCTCTGCTAAATGTTAAGCTCAGATGTTTGGTGTCAAATCAATAATTTTGCTCAGCCAATTGATATTATTCTTTCTTCAGAGTGCATTTATGTATTTAGGACTAGAAGTAAAACTAGGTGATTTTTAAATTTTTTTATGTTTTTGGTCAATTTATTTTTTTAAGTTTTTATTTTACTTCCAGTTAGTTAACATACAGTGTTATATTAGTTTCAGGTGTACAATATAGTGATTCAATACTTCCATACATTACCTGGTGGTCATCATGACAAAACTAGATGATTTTTAAAAGTCTCTTTTAACTTGATGTAGTAATTTTCCTTTTCTCTGTGGAATTTCATATATATATGTATATACATATATATGAAATATTTTAAAACTATATATGAGATATACATAAAATATGTGTATATACACATGTGTATATATATATATATATAAATGTTAATCTATTATATCAGTAAGCTGTGTGAATGTGTGTGTGTGTGTGTGTGTGTGTGTAGCTTATTTTCATGGAATTATATTCACTCAGACAGGTAAGCAATAGAGACTATAATTAGATTGTTTCTAGCAGCAGATAGGAAAATTTCTATCATCTGGTCATTGCTGATAATTGCAGTTTCACTTGATTAATCAGGAAAAATGTTAGGAAGAGTATGTTTTCTTTAGAAACTCTTATTCTGTGTTATTGACCTAAAAATCAACATTATTCTGGTGGGTGATATGAATCACTATTGAAGTCACTATGACAGATTTTTGATGTGATTTGCACTATGGCAATAAAATCTATTGAAAAGTAGGATTTCTCTGTCTTCTCAGCACAAAAATTAATCAGCTTTTCCTATTCATAAAATGGTTATCACGTTTCATTTCCCTTAGTTGTCTGACTACTTCAATATTTTGCAGAACAAGCAGTACCAAGAAATTGATAATGGTTCTGTGGTTGTTGGGTAGTTTTGTAACTAACCTGAATAAGTGTAAATATGCTATCAGATTGAAGAGGCTGGGAGATCCATCACTGGATAATAGGATTTGGATTTAATGTAAAGTCAGAGCAAACTAAGACATGTAGATGCAAACTTAGAGTAGAGTAAGTAATATATAAGCTGGGGTGGGAGGTCAGGGGAGCCAGGTGGTGGGTATTAAGGAGGGCACGTATTGCATGGAGCACTGGATGTGGTGCAAAAACAATGAATACTGTTACGCTGAAAAGAAAAAAAAATACTATTAACACCTTTAGTGCAAACAGAGGCATCATTAGATTATCTGCAGTGTAGTTGAAAACTCTTAAAAAATGGTCATTCAAGGCAACACAAATATAAATACATAGTATACATACAGAAGGAGAAAAGAGGTATGGAGCAACAGACTTTTTAAAAGGGAGAGATGATTTCATGTACTAAGGGAGATAAGCAAGAGTGGAACAATAAAAATATTAACTACCTCAAAAAAAAAGAAATGTATAAGCTATTAGGGAGATACAGATTCAAAGGTTTGTTAAAATATGATTTCATTATAACTAGGGTTTAATTTTTGGAATGCAGATTTTTAATATTATGAAATAAGACTGTTCTTTTTAAAAAAGATTTATTTACTAGGGGTGCCTTGGTAGTTCAGCCTGTTAAGCATCTGATTTTGGCTCAGGTCATGAACACAGGGTCCTGGGATCAAGCCCTACATTGGGGGGGGTGTCTCAGCTCAGTTGGGGGTCTGCTTGTCTCTCTCCTTTTGGTCCTCCCTATTTGCCCTGTCTCTCTCTCTCTCTCTCAATTAAATAAATAAAATCTTAAAAAAATATAAAGATTTATTTATTTTTGAGAGAGCTGAGAGAGAGAGACTCCCACTGATCATGGAACCCAAGACAGGGCTCATTCCCATGACCGTGAGATCATGACCTGAACCAAAACCAAGAGCTGGACACTTGACTGACTGAACCATCCAGGCGCCCAAGTGTACTCTTTATCGTGATCAGTTTTCAGCATTTAATAGAAATTCAATCACTGCCATATAGAAGAATATGAAATGAATTGTGTAAAAAGTGAAGAGGGGCAGAGTTATTTAAACTTGCAATACAATGCAGTTGTAGATAAGCCCAAGAAAACCATTTGGAAAATGATTTGAACTAATGAGAGACTAGTGACTAGCCACAAATACATGAAACTAGATGCTTTATCATATGCAAGAAATTAGAAGTAGAAAGAATGGGAAAAAAGATACTGTATACAAGGGCATTGACAACAACTACACACACTCAAGTATATGTATAGTTTCTGGGAAAAAATAAGATAAAGAAATTAAATTAACAAGGTACAGGATCTGTGTGAAGAAGTGAACAAAACATTATTAAGAGACACAAAATAAGACTTTAACAAGTGAAAAGACGATGTTGAATGGAAAATCATAATTTTAACATAGTTATAATGAAGGTCACAATGAAATGGAATTCTTTTGGATAAAATGAAAAAGTGATTCCAGAATTCACTTGATGGAATAGCTATAATCATACTACCATGAATAATGGTGTGTGGCTTCTGTGGTCATATTGCTGATTTGGCACCAACATGTGAAAATATGTAAAGTTAGAATATACAGTAATGACAGAACAATAGACTGGAATAGAAAGTACATAAACAAGCCCTAGTACATATAAGAAGTTGATGTGTGATAAAGGCAACATTTTAAATTATTAGTAAGATAATAGTAAGATAGTAAGTGAACCCTAAAGGTTCACTGTGGTACACAAATACTGCAGGTGGATTAAAGAATTAAATGTGAGAATCCACCAAAGTATTGGACAATATGATTATTCATTAAATAATGCTTGAATTCAAGGGGGATTTCTAAACATGATATCAGAAGAAGTATAGCAGTGTCTGGGAAATATTTGGCAGATTTCATTATAAAATTAAAAACTTGTGTCTTAACAAATAACACGGAGGACATGGGGAGATGGAGAGGAGAAGGGAGTTGAGGGAAATTGGGGGGGGAGATGAACCATGAGAGACTATGGACTCTGAAAAACAACCTGAGGGTTTTGAAGGGGCGGGGGGTGGGAGGTTGGGGAAGCCTGGTGGTGGGTATTGTGGAGGGCACGCATTGCATGGAGCACTGGGTGTGGTGCAAAAACAATGAACTCTGTTACGCTGAAAAGAAATTAAAAAAAAAAAAAAAACTTGTGTCTTATCAAAATCAAAAGTGAAAGGCCAATTTCAGACTGGGAAAGAATATTTCAGAGTCCAGAATACTAACCATTACACGATGGAACCCCACCTAAGAATATTTCATATATGATAAAGGACCTGTATCCAAAATATACAAAGAATTTTTATAACTCAACAATAAGATATAAACAGCCCAATTAAAAAGTTGGCAAAAGTGCCAAACAGACACTTTACCAAAGAAGAAATCAACACTTGAAAATTAGCATATGAAAAGATGCTGTACATCATATGTGCGTAGGGAATTGCAAAAGATAACGAGTTACCACTACACGTACCTAATAGAACCTGTAAAATTTAAAACACTGACAACACCAAACGCTGGTGCTGATATGAAGCAACAAGGACTTTCATTCATTGCTGGTGACAATACAAAATGGTACAGCCACTTTGGAAGCCAGTTTGGCAGTTTCTCAAAAAGCTAAATATACTCTTACCGTAAAATCCAGCGGTCATGCGTCTAGAATCCTACCCAAAACTTGTGTTTGCACACAAAAACCTGCACATGAATGTTTATGGCAGCTTTATTCATCATTGCCAAAATTTGGGCGCAACCAAGGTGTCTTTTAGTAGGTGACCACGGTACATCCAGACAGTGGAATATATTCAGCATTAAGAAGAAACGAACTGGTAAGCCATGAACAGACATAGAAGAACCTTAAATACACATTGCTAAGGGTATGAAGCCAATCTGAAAAGGCTTACGTACATATGGTATGATTCCAAGTATATGACATTCTGGAAAAGGCAAAACTATAGGAGGCAGTAAAAGGATCAGCGATTAGGGATGCAAGTCTGGGGGGCAATGAATAGGTAGAACATAGAGAATTTTTTTAGGATAATGAGCTATTCTGTATGATACCGTAATGGTAGATATATGATAACACACATTTGTCAAAACTCACAGAACTGGACAACACAAAGAGTGAACCTTGGCCTATGGACTTTTAGTTAATAATATTTATCATGATTGGTTCATCAGCTGTAACAAATGTTCCACACCAGTGCAAAATGTTAGTTTAAAAAAAATCATGTCTTAAAAAAAAACAGGCAAAACAACTGGAAAATATTAATATTCTGGGACATAAAGAAATAGTTAATATGTTTAGTTTCAGAGAACTCGTAAGACAAGAGCCTCATAAAAATGGGCAAAGAAAACAGATTGTTTATGAAAGAAGGCGAGTTCAGTAAAAATAATAGAAATGTACTTTAAAACTCTGATGTCATTTGTCAACCTTTGAAATTGGCAGAGATTCTCAAAAAGTGATAATAAAAACTGTGACTAAGAATGTAGAGAAACAGCCATTCTGACATACTTCTGATTGGAGGAAGTATAAGTCACTGATAGAAAATTTGAGAACACACATTAAAAGCTTTTACCTAGAATTTCAAGATTGAGGGATTAGCCCACTTAAAATCCTCAAAGATGTGTTCAGTGATCCGCTAAAAGGATATATACTGTACTATGTCAGTAAAAATTGGAAACTACCTAAATGTCCACTGTTAAATAAATTTTGTATATTGTGGGGAAGTGTGCTGATATGGTGTTCTAGAACTGAGGTTTTCAAGCTTAAGCATTGCTTCAGGATTACTAGTGCCCCATCTTTAGAAATTCTGATTTGCCAGGTCTGGGGGCCATGAAGTTGCACTTGACCAGCATCTAGTGGTGTTGCTGGCCTGGGGACTGTATTTGAGAACTATTTTTTTAGCTAAATTTTTAGGGAAAGAATACAGATTATAAAACAGTGCTGATAATGTGATTCTACTCTTCTAAGTGAGATAAATAATGTACACTTGTTCATGTATACAATTTCAATTATTTTTTTACATCTTTACAGTGGTTATTTTGTATAATGGAAGTGTGGGTGATTTTAATGTTTTTTTTTTTTTTTTGTTAATCTGTGTTTTAAAAATTTTCCATAATGGAGAGATTTTTATTTTTATTATTTTTGACTTTTTTAAAAATTTCATTTCTTTTCAGTGTAACAGAATTCATAGTTTTACACCACACCCAGTGCTCCATGCAATGCGTGCCCTCCATAATACCCGCCACCTGGCTCCCCCAACCTCCCACCCCCTGCCCCTTCAAAACCCTCAGGTTGTTTTTCAGAGTCCATAGTCTCTCATGGTTCATCTACCCCCCAATTTCCCACAACTCCCTTCAATGGAGAGATTTTTAAATAAAGGGACAAACTGATAGAATTTAAAAATCAAAAAGATAAGGTGGAAGAAGACTTAATTCTTTACAGGTTCAATGTGAGAACTAAAAATCTCCAGTATGCATGGTTACTTTCTCCCCTATTATCTTTCACATGCAATCAGTTATAAAGATGTATCAATTTTACTTTCTAAGTATTTCTTTAATCTTTCTTCAGCTTGCCATTCTTTTGCATTACTTCAGTTTAGTCTGCTATCTCATCATTGGGTTTCTGGAATAGACTGTTTGTCTTGTTCCCTTACTTCCAATCTTGTTCCTTTCTAATCCATTTACACAGCAGCCAGAGTAATCTTTGTAATCAAATTTGAAACATTAAGCACTTAATGTGTCCTTCACTGCCAGGATAAAATGCAGACTCTTTCCTTTTTTGTCTTTTGTAATTCTCCACTTTCACTTTCCAGACTTTCTAAGCTCCCTTTATCTTTAGTTTATGTAGAGTGTTTTTTTAGTTCCCCCATTCAGGTCTAAACACCTCCCCCCTCCCCACCCTGTTTGTGGGGCTTTTCCTGCTGTTTCACTTCTGACTTGGCTAACTCCTGATGACTACAACATAAATGTTTCCCTGGGGAGGTTTTTCCGAGGTACTTCTTCCCTGTACTACTTCCTAATTCTAGGTGGAGTACTCTTTCTATGTACTTCCATGGCATTCTTTACTTTTTTAAAATTAAAAAAAATTTTTTTAAAGTATTTATTTATTTGACAGAGAGAGAGAGATCACAAGTAGGCAGAGGTCGGCAGAGAGAGGGGGGAAGCAGGTTCCACGCTGAGCAGACAGCCCGATGTGGGGCTCGACTCCAGGACCCTGAGATCATGACTGGAACCAAAGGCAGAGGCTTTAACCCACTGAGCCACCCAGGCACTGCCCCCCCCCCCCCCCCTTTTTAAAAAGACATTTATTTGAGAGAGAAAGAGAGAGCGCATGTGCGAGCACAAGTGGGAGGGGCAGAGGGAGAGGGAGAGAGAATGTCAAGCAGACCCTGCTGAGTGCAGAGCTGTGTGAGACTGATCTGAGTGGAAACTAAGAGTCAGATGCTTAACCAGCTGCACCACCCAGGAGACCTCTTCACTTTTTTTTTTTTTTAAAGAATTTATTTATTTATTTGTCTCAGAGAGAGAGCGAGCGAGCATGCACACAAGTAGGGGTAGTGGCAGGCAGAGGGAGAAGCAGTCTCCCCGCTGAGCAGGGAGCCTGATAATAGGTCTCGATCCCAGAGACCTGTAAAATCCCTTTACCTTTCTTAATATAGGACCTTCCTAAATTGTTTTTTAGTTGCCTCTTTCTTTGTCTGAGTTAACCCTTTGAACTATGGGACAGTAGGGACCAGTGCCTAGTACAGATCGGGAGCTTCAGAAATAATTGTTGATGACTGGGGCGCCTGGGTGGCTCAGTGGGTTAAAGCCTCTGCCTTCGGCTCAGGTCATGATCCCAAGGTCCTGGGATCGAGCCCCACATCAGGCTCTCTGCTCCGCAGGGAACCTGCTTCCCTTCCTCTCTCTCTGTGTATGCCTCTTTGCCTACTTGTGATCTCTATCAAATAAATAAATAAAATCTTAAAAAAAATTGTTGATGACTGAGGAAATGAATGGATGAAAAATGAAGCATGAAGAGGAGATGTAGAGATGCACTGATGTAATGGGCCCTAAATATAACTCATGGAATGTGCTCTGATTAGACTGGAAATCTCTTTATGTTCTGTTCTACCAGAAGATAAAATCCTTGGAAAGGATTTGAAAGAGAATTACCCTGATGATTAAAGAGCTAGAAAGTAGAACCAATGAGGCAAAATTAAAGGAATTGAGAGGAGTATAAGTAGCTTGAAAGTTGGTAAGATGATCTAATAACTATCTTTAAATATATGCATGTACTGTTATTTTTCTAAGAATATTGATTATCCTCCACCATTTCAAGAAAAATAGTTTGATTCTATAGCAGAATTTAAATTTAATATATGGAGGAAAATTTAATGACTGCCAATGAATCCTGGAATTAACTTACTGTATGAGACAATGGGAAGTGCTTTTTTTAAAATTTTAATTTGCAACAAAAAAACTTTTAAGAAGTATTGTAAAGAAAATTTAAAAGGTCATTTCTGATATTAATTTTGTCAGTCAGTAAAATAGAGATAGTTGTAGTACCTTAGATACTAAAGGGATTTAAAACTAAATTTTCTCTTCTCAAAGAGATTTTCAGAATTGAATATTGTTGGTTGATAAGTGAATCGTTTTCTGAGTAATCTCTAGGAAACTCAGCAGTTTCCTTTCAAGATTTAAGAAACTGTAGCCTTAATTTATGGAGAAAATACTGTCAAAATCTGAGATGTTAATAATCAATATACAGAGAGCTATTTTGGGGGTAACATGAGCCTAGCAATGTTGACATGAATGAGTGATGTGTATCCTATATAATCAGCAGAATGTAAGGTTTAGCTTTCTCTGCAGCTGCAGGAGACATATTTAATTAATACTGAAGCAATTATCTTGACAAGTAAATCAAACTCAATTAGATCTCAATTAGAACACTAACATTTTCTCAAATATTTTATGGTTGCCAGATGGTTACACTTTTTTTTTTTAAACCCACTGTCCTGCTGCCACCCCCCCCTTTTTTTTTTTAAGATTGACTTTCCAACTACTATGTTTATTAGGTATAATCACTCAGTTTTGTTTTCTTACTTTGGAAGAAATTTGAAATTTATTATGGTATATATCAGAATTCTTTCACCTGGCAATGTATGGTTTTGTTTTATAGAAATTTGGAAGAGTCACATACGCTGACTCATTTGTAAAATGGATACATTACAAAGTAGAGATTGTGGATCATTTAGAAAAGGTGTTAATTTATACCCTTTTAGAAGGTATTTAATTCATACCCTTGCCAGAGGCAGCCCAAATTACACCTGGATCTATATATATCATTGTATCATACTTATATTTTGTCTTCAAGTAGAATGAAAGCATTGAATTTTTTGGCCTTGTAAGTGTAGATACTCCAATTACAAACCTTAATGCTCACTAAATAAATTATTGTAACATCTTCTACTAATCAGTTAGTTATTCTTGGAACAATAGTGTCTTCAGAGGTTTTCCTTTCAAGTGCCTTTTCAAAGGTCAATTAAATTTATGTCAGTTTAGGTCTAGCGACTTCATTTTGGTGTTAAATGTAATTTTCTGGATTTTATTTGGTTGTTCATTCACAGATAAAGGGGGAGGATGGTGTAGTAGAGGCAGTATTAAATTGTAGATTAGAACTGTAGTCTCTGTGGGTGGGATTATTTGAATTTTGAGTCCTGGCTCTACATTTTCTAATAGTGAGGCTTTAGATGAGGAATTTAACTTCTAGAATTTACAGTTTAAGGTTATAAACCTAACTCAAATGGTAGTTGAAGGGTAAAAGCAGATAAAGTATAGATAATGTTTAGTATAAGTCCTGGTACGCAGTAACATTCAGTAAAAATTGGCTGTTGTCTTTGTTGTTATTCATTTGCTTAGTCATTGATTTTTTTTTTTTAAGATTTTATTTATTTATTTGAGAGAGAGGCAGTGAGAGAGCATGAGCGAGGAGAAGGTCAGAGGGAGAAGCAGACTCCCCGTGGAGCTGGGAGCCTGATGCGGGACTCGATCCCGGGTCTCCGGGATCATGACCTGAGCCGAAGGCAGTCGTCCAACCAACTGAGCCACCCAGGCGTCCCATGCTTAGTCATTGATTTTATTCAATTCACTTTTCAGTGACTGCTTGGTTAATACTAATCTTCAGATAACCTTAATTCTTAAAGATTCAGGATTTAACTACTTGGCATATGTATAACATTTTCAGAAGAGATGAAATAGTCTCCTAAATTATTTTCTTGTTTCCATATTTGTCATTCTTTTCTCTTTTCTCCAAATATTCTACATCGGGTGCTGGCAAATATTTTGTATAAAGGGTAAGAGAGTAAATACAGATAGTAAATATTTTAGGCATTGGGAGCCACATACAGGGTCTGTCATATGTTCTTTTTTAAACTTAAAGAAAAAAAGATTTGTTTATTTATTATAGAGAGAGCATGCACTTGTGGGAAGGGCAGAGGGAGAGGGAATAAGAATCTTGAGCAGACTCTGCACTGAGCGTGGAGCTCCAGGCAGGGCTTGGTCTTATTACCCTGGGATCACCACCTGAGCCAAGACCAAGAGTTGGATGCTTAACTGACTGAACCACCCAGGTGCCCCTTAAAAACTTTTTTTTTTTTTGAAGATTTTATTTATTTATTTGACAGAGATCACAAGTAGGCAGAGAGGCAGGCAGAGAGAGGGAGGGAAGCAGACTCCCCACTGAGCAGAGAGCCCCATGCGGGACTTGATCCCAGGACCCCGAGACCACCCACTGAGCCACCCAGGCGCCCCACTTAAAAACTTTTTATTTTGAATAATTATAGATTCACAGAAAGTTGCAAAGGTAATAGAGAGTTCTGATAGACACTTCACAAACTTTTCTCGGTTGTTATGTGTTACATAGTTATAGTACAGTATTAAGACCAGGAAATTGATGTACCTGTGTGTGTGTGTGTGTGTGTGTGTTTAGTTCTGTGGTTTTTTCATCATGTGTGTAGATTCCTGTAACTTCCATCTCCGTCTACAATCAAGATACAGAACTACTGCATTAAGCATAAAGAATTCCTTCATGCTACCCATTCATGGTAACACCCACCTCCTCATCTCACCCATCTCACCCATCCCCAACCCCTGGAAACCATTAATCTGTTTCTGTTTTTGATTTTCAAGAATGTTATGTGAATGCAATCATCCAGTATGTGACTTTTTTGGGATTTTTTTTTCCACTTGTTCTTGAGATATATTCTTCAGGTTATGGATGTACCACAGTTTGATTATTGTGTGTAGTTTTCAGGGACTCAGTCCCTTTCATCTATGTTGTCAGGTTTATTTGTTGAATTATATCATTACCTTATTAGTCTTTTCATATTAGCACAGTTTGTGGTGGTATCCCCTTGTTCACTCCTGATTTATGTCTTTCCTGTTCTTTTTTTCCTTGTCTTGCTAGAAGTTTATCAATCTTACTGATATTTTCAAAGAAACGTTTTTTTTTAAAAGATTTTATTTATTTATTTGACAGGGATCACAAGTAGGCAGAGAGACAGGCAGAGAGGAGGAAGCAGGCTCCCTGCTGAGCAGAGAGCCCTTGTGAGGCTCAATTCCAGGACCCTGGGATCATGACTGAGCCGAAGGCAGAGGCTTTAACCCACTGAGCCACTCAGGCGCCCTCAAAGAAACTTTTTGTTTCATTGACTTTTCTCTATTATTTTCCTGTTCTCAAGTTAATTGATTTGTGCTTTTATCCTTATTATTTTCTTTCTTTTGCGTCTTTGGGTTTATTTGGCTCTTTTTGTTTCTTGAGGGGAGGAGTTTAGATTATTGATCTGAAATTTTTTTCTTCTTTTCTATTGTGTTCATTTACTACTATGAATTTTCCCACTGTTTTAGTTTTGTCTCACAAATTTTGATGTATTTTACATTTTCATTCAGTTCAGTATATTTTTAAATTTCCTTTGAGACTTTCTCTTATGTGTTGTTTTGAAGTATTTTGCTTAGTTTCCAAGTTTGCAAAGCTCACACTGTATGATTTCAGTTATTTAATTTTTTTATCTTTTAAGATTTTATTTATTTATTTGATAGAGAGACAGCAAGAGAGGGAACAAAGGCAGGAGGAATGGGAGTGGGAGAAGCAGGCTTCCTGCGGAGCAGGGAACCCAATGCGGGACTCCATCCCAGGGTCCCGGGACCATGACCTGAGCCAAAGGCAGACACTTAATGACTGAGCTACCCAGGTGCCCCTGATTTTAGTTCTTTTAAATTGGTTGACATGTATTTTTTGGTCCATAATATGGTCTATCTTTGATATGTTCTGTGGATACTTAAAAGGAATGGGTATTTTGCTGTTATTGTGAGGAATGTTCTATGAATGTGATCTTGGTGATGGCATTGTTGAGGTCTTCTTTATCCTTGCTTATTTCCTGTTTACTTCTTCATCAGTTTTGAGATAGGGGTGTTGAATCTCTAGCCATTACTGTGAATGTGTCTATGTCTCCTTTCCATTCTATCACATGGTCTCCGTTGACATCGTGTAGAGGTTCCTAGTTACCGCCTGGTGGACATTAAAGCTCTGGCTCCCTACTCCCTTTTCTGACGTCATCTCTAAAGGAGGGGGAGAAGAATTAGGGCACCTCATTATAGTCTGGAGGGAGTGTAAATATCGACTGCTCATTAGGCCTTTGATGAGGTGGTGTTGGATGGGCTACATTTTAAAATTTTTTTAATGGTGTTTGGCGGGAATAGGGTGGTTACTGTGTGAAAGTAACTGTCTTGGTAGACTGCCCCTTTGCTGGTCCTTTGGCTAGAGACAGGGAACTTTTTGGACTTTTTTTTTTTTTCTGTCTGCTTTTGTTGGCTTTTCCATGTTGCTGGCTTCCTTAGTATTCATTGTGGTATATATGAGTCAAAATAAAACCCAGGGAACTCACTGCCATGTTGTTTGTTGGGCCCCCAGATGGTCTGCTGCCTTTCCTCCTGCTCACTGATTGTTTATGTAATGTCTAGAGTTTTTAGCTATACTTAGGTAGTGAGGAAAAAATACACCTATTTTTCTGGAAGTTGAAGTTCGCTTTTTGTTTTGTTTTTTATTAGTTTATTTTTCTAAGACTTTTTTTTTTTTTAGAGAAGTTTTAGGTTCACAGCAAAATAGAAAAATACAGAGATTTCTCATATACTCCCTACCCCCACACATGCATAGCCACATTATCAGAATCCATTATCAGAATCCCACACAAGAGTGGTACCTTTGGGGGCACCTGGGTGGCTCAATGGGTTAAAGCCTCTGCCTTCGGCTCGGGTCCTGATCTCAGGGTCCTGGGATCGAGCCCCACATTGGGCTCTCTGCTCAGCGGGGAGCCTGCTTCCTCCTCTCTCTCTGCCTGCCTCTCTATCTACTTGTGATCTCTGTCTGTCAAATAAATAAATTTAAAAAAAGTAAAAAAAAAGAGTGGTACCTTTGATAAAATTGATGAACGTATATTAATCCATCATCACCCAAAGTCCATAGCTTACAGTGTGGTTCACTCTTGGTATATAGTCTGTGGGTTTGGACAAATATATAATGGCATATATCTACCATTATAGTATATTGTACAGAGTATTTTCACTGCCCTAGAAGTCCTCTGCTTATTTACTCCCTCCTACCCACCCAACCCCTGCAACTGCTGGTCGTCTTCTTATCTCCATCGTTCTGCCTTTTCTGGAATGTCCTGTAACTGTAGTCATAAAGCATATAGTCCTTTCAGATTGGTTGTTTTAACTCAGTCATATGCATCTGGGTTCCTCCATGTTTTTCCTGGCTCGATAGTTCACTTCTTTTTACTGTTGAAAAATACTCCATTGTCTGAAAGTATTACAGTGTATTTACTGACTGAAGGATATCTTGGTTGCTTTCAAACCTTGGCAATGATGAATAAAGCTGCTGTAAACACTTATGTGCAGGTTTTTGTGTGGATATAAGTTTTCAACTCTACTGAGTAGATAACAAGGAGCACATGGAAAGAGTATGTTTAGTTTCATAAGAAAGCACCAAACTGTCTTCCAAATTGGCTGTACAATCTTGCGTTTCCACTGGTAATGAATGAAAGTTCCTGTTGCTCCATATCCTCATAAGTATTTGGCATTATCAGTATTTGGGACATCCTAATAGGTGTGTAGTGGTATCTTGTTTTGTAGTTTTATTTATTTATTTATTTATTTATATTTATTTATTGGGTACAATCCTTAAAAATGTTAAAAAAACATTCTTAGCTCAAGGACTGTACAAATACAGGCTATGGAGTGGATTTGGGTCATGGGCTATATTTGCCAGTGTGATAGCCTGTATCTTTTTAATCAAAGTACAGCTTTCTTTGTTTAAAGAAAGTTGCAGCCACTGGCTTTTTTTTTTTTTTTTTTTTTTTGGGTAAACCTTCCAATTTTTTTTTTTTTTTTTTTTTTTTTTTTTTTTTTTTTTTTTTTTTTTTTTTTTTTTTTTTTTTTTTTTTTTTTTTTTTTTTTTTTTTTTTTTTTTTTTTTTTTTTTTTTTTTTTTTTTTTTTTTTTGGGTAATCCTTCCAATTCTTTTTTTTTTTTTGTCCTTGAATCTTCACACATGCACTTGTCTTTCATCTGTATCATTCTTTTCTCCATTGTCACCCTAGATATCTCCTGTTTATCCTTTAGATTTCAGCTTACATATCATCTTTTCAAAAGGAACTTCTTGGCCCTTAGCAATCCCTTATGCCACTTAATAACAGTCAACTTTTCTTTTATAGTATTATAAGTGTTATTCTACATTTATAAGTGTGACCATTTAAAGTGTGACTATTTATAAGTGTGACTATTTCATTTTTATTCTCATAAAATTATAAGTCCTTTTTTTTTAATGGAACAAATCTGTTTTATTTACTAGCTTACAATGCCCTAGAACAATTTTTTTAATGCTTAAAATGGTAGTTGACACTTCAGTAGTTTTATTAAAGGGAAGTTAAAACTTCAATCTGAATGAGCTCCGAGATAATTGTTCTAGGTGTTTTACTGATGTTTGCTAATTAAATATTAATATAAATCTGTATGAGGTTTCTGGGTGGCTCAGTTAGTTAAGCATCTACCTTTGGCTCAGGTCATGATCCCAGGGGCCTGGGATAGAGCCCCACATTAGACTCCCTGCTCAGTGGGGAGCCTGCTTCTCCCTCTCCCTCTGTTGCTCCCCCTGCTTGTACTCTCTGTCAAATAAATAAAATCTTTAAAAAATATAAATCTATAAGACAGATATTTTTTTATAGGGAAGGATGCTGGAGCTCTAAGAACTAAAGTAATTTGCTTAAGGTTGGAGGGATAAAAAGGACCAGACTCAGGTAGCAGTCTGAATCCAAACTCATTTTCTTTTAATTATACCATGGTTCTCACCAAGGCCTCAGAATCTTGATGGCAAGAGGAGATGGGGAAGTGATATTAAAATAACAACAACACAAACACTATATGACCCTACCTAATTCCTTCCCCAGTTCAGGGGCATGAAGACAGGTGGCCAGGAATATGCTCCTATATTTTGAATCCCTGCACCTCCACCTGCTGGCAGATAGAGTACTTTTTGTTAAGGGCATTAATATTTGGTGTGAGAGACAAATTTTGTGTTTGGTAATTTGCTGTTGAGCTAATAAGCTAATAAGTCAGAATTAAATAAATGCTGTAATATAACATTTAAAAAAGATGTATCAGTGGATATACTCAGGAGGGAACAGTTTATTCCAGTAGGACGGTTTAAAGAAGTTAGTTTGTATCTCATTCCCATCATTGGGAAAATAGTACGTGAATCAAGAAGTTGTTGTCTAGGACTTCATTCCTAGGGGCCAGTTATTGTAATTTCTTATGAGATGTAATATTGGGTACGCAGAGGGTAAACTAAATAGAATGTAAGAGATTATCATTATTTAATTTTTGCTTATTTTTCTCTAGAATTTTTGTTTTCATGGTGATACTTTGAAAAACACATTCTTAATTCTACTGTATGTACAATTGTAGATCTTATTTTGTACATTTACTTACAAGTATTTTCATGTTATATATTCTGTGTAGATGTCTTTTTTAAAGAATATGTTCGTCTAGAGAGTCATTATGCTATATGTTATTCAGTTATTTTTACTAGATAATGGATATTTAGATTATTTCCAGGCTTTAAAAAATATTAAAACACCATTTATGTGCCCATAGACTTTTCCATATTAAGATCATTTAAGATAGATTCTCTGAGAAATGAAGTTATTGAGTTAAAGAATATAAGTATCTTTAAGGCTCTTGCTACATATTAAAAAAATGTTTTCCAAATTGATTTTTCACATTTTACTGATACTTTCAGAGAGATTCTGTTTTGCTGTACTCTTGCCAGGAGAATGTATTATTATTTTCTTCAGTCTCTTAAAATTTAGCAGACATTGTATTATTTTACATTTCTCTAACCACTGTTAAGACCAAAAACATTTTAGCATGTGTTTATCCACTAGATATATTTCTCTTTTGTGAATTGTGTGCTCATTTCCCTTGTTCATTCTTCTATTCTATTGGGAGGTGATGCCTAGGTTTCTTTCTTTCTCTGCTCCCCCTCCTTTTTTTTTTTGGGTTAAATGATCAATTTGTATCTACTCCCATATAGTATCATCTATTTCTTCTTTGTGATTTTTGTTGTTTTTTGTTTGGATATTTATATTTGATCTTGTTTTTGTTTTTGTTCTTAATGGCTTCAGCTTTTGTTTTTTCCTCTTAATTTAACTCTTTAATATATCTGGAATTTATTTTGGTATGTGGTGTGTTATAAAAATCTAAATTGCTTCCCAAATTGGCATCACCGTGGGTTGGCTAATCCGTGTATTCTCTTATGAATTTGACTCCTGCACATGCCCATGTGCTTGTACATTATCTTTCACAGGTTTGATATCAGAGTTAAACATTATGATTGGTTGTAGTAATGGAAGGGAGTAATAGGAGTCCTATATAGTAGAGATGTGGGATTATAGGTAATTTAGCTTTGACTCCTTTAAGTTACATTGTTTTACACATAGACAAAGGTATACATATATGTACAAACAACTGTGAATACACGCACATAACAATTCTTTGCTCTAGAACTGTGAAGGAATATTAACTATGCCTTATTGCCTGTTCATGCTGCGATCTTTTTCCTTCTTAAGTAAAAGTTAATTTTTGTGGGATGTTCTGATTAGTGGTGGTAATGCAAAGTCATGATGAATGTGCTGTTATGTAGTTTGCTATGTTAGGACATCACTTTGGGATTATTTAGTTTAGTTTGGTGATTTGATATGGTGCCAGTGTTTCTCTGTTAGGGTTGACTACTGTAACATTATTACTCCTATTGCTACCTTCTCCTGAGATTTACACTTGAGCATTAGAATTTTTTTCCAGGATAAAAATACAGTTAATATGCTCTAGGATTGCCATTTCTCCTACTGTAATTGTTTAATTAGCTAGCTTGGGAGTTCTTTTCTCTTACTTAACTTGAAAAGTAATCCTGTATTTCCTAACTTCTGGTAGCATTATTGCTTTCAAAAATATTAAAGGTTTTATTTTGTTTTCTGTTTAGAAAAATATATACACATTTATTGTACGATACAGGAAGGTATATAGGAGTTTGATCTCAGTATGCGATCCCAGAGGTCACAGTGGAAGGGTTGGGGGAAGAGATCATGAACATGGATAGGACTAGGTCATGTTTGGACAGATGTTGCCTTTTCATTTAACTCTAGGAATTAAGCAGGTATGTAAATAAGCATAGTAAGGACTGGGCAGGTCTAAGGGGTTAGCTACTGTTCAGCTCTAGCTGATTATTTTTGTATTTTTTCATTATTTCCCTTATTAGCAGGCCTTAATTTTTTTTCCCCAAGAGAAGTTGGAAACCTGGGTTTTGGTATGAATTCTCCTACTTTCTATATATCGGCAGGTCACACATTTGTGATTGTTCACTTAGGAGATCTAGAGAGTATGTGGGAACAAGTCTGGAGGATGAGGGATGATTAAAGAGGGTTAGGGCTCAATCACTGATGTGAGGCATGATCGAATCAGTCCCTGGAGCTTGTAAAAGGATGGTGGGTAACCAGATCTGTTGCTCTGGTCCTTAATATTTCTTTCTGCATTTATTGGCTGTTTGAGGCTTGGCATGATATAATGATACCCATGACTAATGGTGTTTCCAAAGGCTTGCAATCTGGTGAATATTAAAGACAAGTAAAGAAGAAATTATAATAAAGTACAGTGACTGTTATAATAGGGGAAGTACAGGGTATTTTTGAATCCTAGGAAAGGGATAGCTCACCCAGATTTGGGTGATCAAGGAAAGTCTCCCATAAAAAGTGGTGTATCAGCTGAGACAAAAGAGTCTGATGCAGGTGGCTTGAAAGGTGGGTCATATTGTGGGTAGAGAACAAAGTTTGCAAAAGCCTGAAGGCTAGAGAGGATGGTCCATTTGGGAATTGGAAAATAATTCATTTCTTGTAACTATTTCTTTTTTTTTAACATTGTTTATATCATTGACATCTTAGTCACTGTTTATACATGGTGAAGGCCAATGAATTGAGTAAAAAGATGAATAAATAGATAACTGACTATGAAATACTGTGAAAAATGAATCAGTGAGGAGAGATGATTGCTGCCCTTGCCGCTCTTTGTGTTCTTAGCTTTTTCATAGAATAAAGATTTTATTTTATGTTTATTGTATATGTTATATTTCTGATTACTAGCTAATGAATAGAATCAGTGAATCAAGATTCTGATAGCTCTCTATGGGGTGATGAATTGGCTTTATCCAAGAAAATTTTAAATTTTATCTTGGGTATATTGCACTGTTCTTAAATCTACAATGACTTTTAAGTACAAGATGGAAAAGTTTATAAGCTTTGTGTGTGTGTGTGTGTGTGTGTGTGTGTGTGTGTAGGAAGGCACCGCAAGGTGGTCATTTGGAAAAAGCCAAGGCTGCATGAATAGTTTCGTACTGGATGAAGGAGATGATCACTCCATTCTGTTTTGTTTGAAACACACCTGGAATGTTATTTTCAGCTTTTGGAGCCACACTTTAATAGGCTCTAAGTGAAGCAAAACATCTTCAGGGGAAAGGAACTAGAAACTAGAGTAGCTGTCCAATAAAACACTCTTGCGTAAGAGAATTGAAGGACTAAAATATGTTTTTAATCTGGAAAACAGAGAACTTTTGGGACCATTGATATGGCTTTATATTTTAAAAGGGTTAAACATGGAAAGTTGGTTAGAATTATAATGTTTCAGCCCCCACATTAGCATTATATCAAATGGGTAGAAGCTTTGGAGTTGGGGAAGATTAGGGTACAGGAAGAAGAAAGCAAAGGGATGGGAACAAAATTCCATTCTCTACATGTGACTTCATATGTATTATATAATCTTACAACATTGAATATAGTAAATATTATTTTAAAAATAATTGAATTTTCTGTAAAAATATTATTTTAAAAATAATAAATATTTATAAAAATTTGCTAATTCCATGTTTGCTTAAAACTGCATTTGAAGGCTAATCTTTAAATAGCTTCTATATTCTGCATGTAGAAAACTAGCAAAGAATAACAAATGCATCTGCAAGAATTCATGTGTTATAAAAATATCACAACGAGAAAGGAGAAACAAAGGAATGTCAACCTTCCATATACTACATCTTTGTGTGTGTTTTTAAAAGATTTTATTTATTTATTTGACAGACAGAGATTACAAGTAGGCAGAGAGGCAGGCAGAGAGAGAGGAGGAAGCAGGCTCCCCGCTGAGCAGAGAGCCCGATGCGGGGCTCGATCCCAGGACCCTGGGATCATGACCTGAGCCGAAGGGGGAGGCTTTAACCCACTGAGCCACCCAGGTGCCCCCATCTTTGTGTTTCTTGTGAGTGGATTTGCCAGCCTTGTAATTTTCTGAATACAAGGACCTAAAGCATCAAGGTATCATTTTCTCTGCAGAAAAAACAAAAAGAGAGAGAGGGAGGGAGAAAGAGAGAAATTGCGGGAAAATGACAGGCTTATTCCAGTTTTCTGCAGAACACTAGCTTCTAAGGTGACCACGTTATGTATGACAGTTGATTAGCGTGAGTACAAACAGCCATCACTTTTCCTGAATTCACGTAAGAGCTTTTACGAGTAATTTTATTGTTTCCTTTGAATATAAAAATGTATTTTCTACTGGAAGCTAACTCTATCAAAAAGCTTTTCAACCTCAGGAATGGTTTCTGTGGATGGAACACTGGCGGTGTAAGAGTGTACAGCATACTTTGTTAAATTACAAAAGTTCTGCTCTATGAGCGGCAAGTCATGATACAGTTGGGCAAGGATCTGTGATGTGGCACCAGTAAGGGGAGCACTGCTGAAATGGAGAGTGTTTTTAATATGTACGTTTGTAGGGGCTTAGACTCAATTAGGAGAGGAATTTGGTTTGCAGTTTGCCCTGACTTTCAGTAACCTGAGAAGCAGAGATGAAGAACGGAACAATTTTGCATACAGAACAGCATTCAGAACAGCTAAAGAAAAATAAGACACTGCTTTTCCATTTTGCTTACTAAAAGCCTGTGCATGATTTCTGCTTCCATTCCCTGCCTTTATAATAGCTCGGAGGGCAGCCTTTCCTCACCCAAGTTACTCAGGTATTCGTCTGAACCTGCTCTCCTCCTTAAGTCTTCAACTGGTCCCCTCTCTGTAGCAGAATACTCGGTCAGCCTCATCAAACAGAGATTAAAGTTGCTTCTGAATACCAGTATCTATCCAATATGACATAGGTCAGAATAAGCTAAATTAACATCCTTGCCCAGTGGGGATCAAACTTCAGCCCATAGCACAAGATTAGTATACCTTAGATTACTAATAAGCATAATTAAAAATCCTATCAAATAGTACAGGCATTGCATAGTAAAGATTTTCAGAACAGGGAGAGATCACTGTTGGTGGGATAGTCAAAGAGAGCTAAATAAGAGATTGACAGACTCTCATAGTTTGAAGGGACCCCAAATCATCTTGTCAAGTAACCCATGTAGGAATTAGCTAGTCTACAGTCAGACACCCAAAAATGGGAAATTTCACATTTTTGGATGAAGCTAAGTCTAAAATTTTCCTTGACTTAGATTTGAGAGCTTTAATGCTAGCTATTTATTGCCTCAGGAGGAACTTTAAATACTTTTTGGAGTCCTTGTTATTCTCCTTTTGATAAGCATTTAGTGTTTGTTCTCTTCTTGATAGATCCAGCCAGATGAATGTTGCATTCATTTCTATTGTTGAATATGAGTTCATCTACAAGAATGAATTGAGGATAGTGTTCTATTTCATCATTTCTTATTCTTTAAGTGAAAAAAATGTGTTTTGGAATTTTCATTTTTTTTTCTAGATTTGGTGAGGCTTTCTGGGAGATGGGGAAAATATTGCTTTAAATTTGTGTAGTAGTCCTGAAAAAGGAAAGGAAAAGCTACTGTTAAATTCTGAATGAGGGTGAATTCAGAAGGGATGGATAGATTAGTAGAAACTTTGAAGGATACTCAGAACATATAAGTTTAGTTTCTTTGAAACCATGGAAAAGATATAGTTTTGTGAAAAGCACAGTAAGTTCAATTGAAAACCATTGTTCAGTGTAAACGATGACCAAACGTGAATTGAAGGTGAATTTCCTGAAGTTAGATTTGTAATGGATCTGTTGTGATGGTCTTGTAGTAATGGAAGGAGAATTGGAATATCCTTGGATATTTATACAAATCAGTAAAAGACAAACAGTCCTGGGAGAATGCATGACATTTGGGATCTTGAAGAACAGTGCAGGAATTTGGTGGTAATTGGTATGTCCTGGAGCCTTTCTTGGCACATGCTAGCAACTTTTGGAAAAAAACTTCTCTTCCAGATGTGTTACAAGGAAGAGTTTCTTATGAGTTGCTGGAATGAGGACAATAGGGGAAACAAGAAACTGATGTTTCCTTGCCATCCCTATGGACAGGCAAGAGGGCCAGTCCTTCTCCAGAGACTGGCAATAAATTTTGTGTGAGGGATAACTGAGAGCAGTGATCCTAGCAGAGCTGTCTTTAGGACTCTGGACATGTGTTTGACTAGGTAATTATAGAAAAATATGAAAAGACTGTTTTAGTCTCAGTTGGAATTTTATAAGTGAACAAATGTTACATAGTATCAGAAGTCTTTTTATATCTCTTTTTATATGAAATAAAAACTATTATGTTCTTGAGCATGGAAAAAGATACAGAAGAACAGACCACCAGGCTGTTATTGTTGACTAGTAGGTAGAAGAATGTAGTGGTTAATACTGTGTGGACTCTGAGGCCAGATAGTCTGTTTCAAATCCCAACTCTGTCATCTGTAGTATGTGTGGCCTTGAGAAGCTACCTAACTTCTTGGGGTCTGTTTCTTCTTTTATAGGGTTGATAGGAAAATTAAATAAGGTACTATGTGTAAAGTACTTAGAATGGCAAATGGTAGGTACTATATAAATGCTCTTCACAGTAAAATACAATAAAATAAGATCCTCTGATCTTGATCTAATAGGAGAAAATATAGAAAGTTACTCTCTTTGTATCTTACTCTTCATTTCTACTGGGGACTGAAAACAGTATATAGGGTAAACTTCTCTAATAGCATTCAGTTTTGGTTATTGACTACGGAAGTGTGACTGGAAAGCATTTCCTTATATATTCAGAAATAGAACTAAACATGAGCAGTGTTCCTGTAAAAAATTACAATCATTCACCAGTTCATTTAGTCCTCTCTAATTAATTCTTGTTCTGGCTTCATCTTGGGTTATCAGTCTCATGAACTCATCTGCTTTCAATATTTGTTCTAGAAATCCTTACTAATTCTAATAGTATTGCCTCAAAGTTGTTAAGTGATGCATCAGAGTCCTGTACGCAAAAGGACCTGCCAAAGTCCTTTTCCAAAGGGTTCTGAGATTTCTTTGTTAAAGATGAAGTATTCTAGCCTGTAGCTGGTTGCAGGTATTTTTAGGGAAACATCAGAAAATTATCTGTAGGCAACAAAAGATTTAAATTGGTTGTGTTTGACTTACTTTTAAAAGTGGGATATCTATTGAGGGTTTATTATGATAATAAGGTAACTGTAATTTGGTTGTTTCTGTGTCATGGAAAACATAAAAGTCAATTAAAAATTTTTTATAAATATTTAGTCTAAAAATTTTTAAATTATATTTCCAAAGAAGAATGCATATTACCTCTAATTTATAAAAATGGACAAACACAGTCTTTACAGATAAAAATATCTTCAGATATGACACAATAATCCTGATATAACATATCACATAATATGTCAAGTAAAGAGATTCTACAGTTCTGGAGTTAGTCCTAAATATCTTTATATTAATAAAATTGAATGGATAAGTGATGTGAATCCCTAGGTGAAAACCACTGTTTAAGGAGATTTAACTTAAAGTAGAGTCGTGGCCAAGTTAACACTTTAAATAATAACTGAAATTATGATGGATGACACTGTACTCTTATGTAATATCAGGCAAAGCAGCACCAAAACACTGATAAATGGAAACCTATCATGGACAGCGAGGGCATTACAGTTTTCTTGGATCTTCTCATATAGCATACAATTTCTGAAACACCACATTTTCCAGATTTAATCTAGGGAAGGCTAAGCATCTCTTCTGATGTGCTAACTCATCAATAGTAATCTATCAACTAAACCTAAATATTTCTAGCACTTCTCTTTTTATAAGGTTAAAGAACAAGTCCTTTGTGATTTTCCAGGGTCCCTCTTGGAAATCTCAAAGTAAGATCTATGCGCAAAAGATATCACTTAGGATTCAATTTTAGGAATGTAAAGTATCAAAGGTTGTTAAGAGATTTGCATACTTAAAGGTTCATAACCATGAAGTAATACTTGGTTATCTATTTAATCAAAGCAACAATAAAGATTTTAAAAGCAAAAATGGGAGGCAACATGGTTCTAAAAAAACCTCTTTTCTAAGGAGAGATGTTTGTTTTCTTAAATAATCAAGGACATAATAAAGTCAACATAAAGAGTAGAAAGATTTTTTTTTTTAAAATTTCTTTTCAGCGTAACAGAATTCATTGTTTTTGCACCACACCCAGTGCTCCATGCAATGCGTGCCCTCCATAATACCCACCACCTGGCTCCCCCAACCTCCCATCCCCCGCCCCTTCAAAACCCTCAGGTTGTTTTTCAGAGTCCATAGTCTCTCATGGTTCATCTCCCCCTCCAATTTCCCTCAACTCCTTTCTCCTCTCCATCTCCCCGTGTCCTCCGTGTTATTTGTTATGCTCCGCAAATAAGTGAAACCATATGATAATTGACTCTCTCTGCTTGACTTATTTCACTGAGCATCATCTCGTCCAATCCCGTCCATGTTGCTACAAAAGTTGGGTATTCATCCTTTCTGATGGAGGCATAATACTCCATAGTGTATATGGACCACATCTTCCTTATCCATTCGTCCGTGGAAGGGCATCTTGGTTCTTTCCACAGTTTGGCGACTGTGGCCATTGCTGCTATAAACATTGGGGTACAGATGGCCCTTCTTTTCACCACATCTGTA